>CAJVPK010000681.1:0-24149 GCA_910592015.1 Diversispora eburnea | reverse complement strand
ATTTGGGATTTGGGATTTGGGATTTTGGCATTTGGGATTTTGGCATTTGGATTTTGAATTTGGGTGGCAGGTATATAGAAAAGGCACGAGTTTTTGCAAATCTCTTTGATGTGAACAAGAACAAAATCACATTTTCAAATAGCTGGCTTCGTCAGTTTAAAGAATGGCATAATTTAAAACAAATTCAGATGCATGGTAAGAGTGGCTTCGTGAATGAACAAGCAATCAGAGAAACTATTACCGATCTCAAACAGTTAACAAACAGTTATGCATGAAAGGATATCTATAACATAGATGAAACTGGACTTTTTTATCGGATGGAACCTGACACAACATTGGCTACTCAACAATTGGCAGGTAAAAAAAAAAATAAAGAGAGGTTGTCAGTTGCTCTCTGCTGTAATGGTGATAGTTCACACAAGATGAAACCACTTGTTATTGATCAAAGTGCTAAGCCCCGTTGTTTTAAAAATGTTAATCTTGCAAATTTTAAAGTAATGTATCAATATAATAAAAAGGCTTGGATGCAACTATTTTGTTTCAGGAATGGTTGCATTATTTTGATCAGCAAATACAAGGCTGGAAGGTTCTTCTTTTTCTTGATAATGCTCCATTTTATATAGTTACTGGTGTACAATTGAATAATACAACTATCAAATTTTTATCACCAAACACAACATCACGATTACAACCTTGTGATGCAGGGATAATTATATTTTTCAAGATATATTATCGAAGGAAGTTTGTGTAACATTTGTTGGAACAATTTGAAAATAAGTCAATTTTGAGTAAACTGTTAATTTTAGAGGCAATCTTGTTTATCCGCGAATCATAACAAGAGAACGTAACACCCATAACAATTATCAATTGTTTTTGGCATGTCAAAATCTGAGATGAAGAGGTAATAACTGAAGCAGAAAGTAATGATATTTATGAAGAGGGTGAAGTTATAGTAGCAATAAATCAAGATATATGATTATTGTGCTATCGACATCCTATGAAAGTTGCTGATTTTTTGAATCCAGAGAATGAAAATGTAATTAATGAACAGTTCACAAATGAGGAAATTGTTGACCTTGTTTACAGTTCAAGAGAAACTGAAGAAAATGATATAGAAAATGAGGATGAAAACTCAGAACTTTTGCCAGTATCAATTAAAGAAGCAACAGAATCACTTGACATATTAGTATATTTCTTTTTGAGTCAGGAAGGTAATTATTTAAAAGAAATTAATAGTTTAATGAAAATTCAACATGTATTGAGAATATTGAAGGTGAAATCGCTTGTACAGACAAGTTTGAAAGATTATTTAGTTAAAAATACGGTATAAGAGTGTAATCAAAAATATAAAGGAGATTTTATTATTTTTTTACAATAGAAAAAGGTATATGAGTGGGATAAAATATAAATGATTTAAAAAGTACTTAAATAAAGAAAATGGTTCTATATTTTTTTATACTAATTAGACTTTTGTTATAATTTAGACTTTGATAATAAGTTAAATTTGTAAGTTTACTTTATTAAACTTCGATCATTAAATATTATACTACGTATAATGAAAATTAATTGCTCATGTTATATGATCTTTATTTAATAAATTGATAAATTAAAAAATAATTACTTTGGACTTACAAATTTAATCACAGCTCTGGTCAAAATTATAATATATTACGTGATATATATGTTTAGAATATAAATTTATTATATAAAAATTTTGATTGCATATGCATTCAAAGGATTATACAATAAGCATTAAGTCCTACCATGGGACCAAACCAATAATATGCATTAAGAGGAGTTATGCATTCAGAGGAGATGTATTCAGAGGAGTTTGACTGTAGTAGAAAAGTAACAGAGTTTTAATATTTAAAATATAAGTTTATTATGAAGAAAATCAATAATCCAGTTACTTTAGGATTATAAAAATATTAATTCAATTACAGAATTAATTACAGTTGAGATTACTTTGTAAATTTCACTATTTTGGAACTATTTGAATCTACTTGAGGTGAAGAGAAAATTCATCCTTTTTAAATTATTTAATTTGACCAGTAAGTTAGTCAGTAAGTTGGTTAAAATCTTGATTAGTAATTGTATTAATCAGTTGACTACTAAGTTGATCAATCAGTTGGCCATTAAATTGGTCAGTAAATTGGCCAGTAACTAAACCACTATGATCTACATTATTGATTTACATACAGTGGCTCACAAAAGTATTGCAACAAAAAAAAAACCAATTTTCAAATCAATATAACTCAAGAAATATAGATCTCATAATAATAAATTTGTATTTATTAAATAGCCTTGATTTTATATTTTATATTAATATAAAAATTATTATAAGTTAATTATAAAATTCTAGAAATATATTTATTTATTTAAAATTTCTGTATTGTATTACATATGTGATTTTATTAAAATTTTAGATTTTGTAATTTTCTAAAAAAAATAAAATAAATATAATAAAAAAAATAATATATTCTAATTGTTTACTATATATTACCATCTTGTATATCCTCTTCTTGCTTTCATCACATCTTTTACTCTTTGTGACATTGACTCAATTAATTTAGTACAAACCTCAAGATTAATATCATTCCATACATCTTGAATCTGTTCTTACAACTGATCTTGTTTTGTAATTTTTACAGGAAGTTTTTTCAAATCTTATTGAAAACTCTTTCAATTATGGAAAAAAAAAATTAGAGAATAAGCAAATAAAATCAATAGTTGAAGAACTTATCTTCTATCTACCTCATTTCACAAATGCTCAATGGGGGTCAAATCTTGAGATTGAGCTGGTCACTCAAGTACTTTTATGTCATTTTCCTCAAACCACTCCTTTGTAAGTTTAGTAGTGTATTTAGGATTATTGTCCTGTTGGAAAATAATATCTTCTTTATTTAGATTATACCAAGAGAGTATTCCTAAAAAATCTTCTGTAAGTATTCTTCAGTAAAGATCACTATTCATCTTCCTATCTATCTTACAGAGATTTTCCACACCAAGTGAAATAAAGCACTTCCACACCATAATATTTCCACCTCCAAATTTTACAGTTAGTTTCACATGGGAGTTTCTTAAAGATTCATCTACTCTCTTCCAACAATATTCTTTTTCATCACTACTAAAAATATTGAATTTACTTTTATCTGATCAAATTATCTTTGACCAATCTGAAATCATCCAATAGAGATGCCTCTTTGCAAAGGCAAATCACCAATTTCAATATGTCTTTTTGAGGTAAGACTTTTTAATTTTGGTTCTTGTTACTAGACCATTTCTCTGGAGGATATGATGTATAGTTTTGATACTTACTTCTATATTTTTGTTCCTTTCGAACTGCTCCTTCACTTGAATTATCATGGATGCTTCATTAGACATTGTAAGACGAAGCACTTTTTGTTTATCATGGTTGGTAATTAAGCGTGGACATCCAGATTTTAGTTAATTTTTATTATTACCTATCTCTTTTAACTGTTTATTTATTCTAGAAACAGTAAAGAAGTGAATACCTTCGACATGAGCAATATAGCAAACAGTATTTTCTTCTTTAAGAAGTGCAGCTATCCTAGCTTGTTTCTCAGTAGATATTTGTTTCATGGATGATTTTTTTAAATATATTAATAAAAAAAAATCAGCAAATAGTTTTTTTCTTAATAGGGAAAAATGGATTTTATTATTATTATTATTATTAAAAATTAAAATAATAATTTTTTTAAATAAGTTGCAAAAGAATTGTAACAATAAAATAAACAAAATCAATTAACATCAGGTGACACAAGATGCTAATTGTGATAATCATTAAATATAAAAATTTTTTATATTTTTTATTAAAATTAATGAAAAATACTATAACAAAGATAAATTTTTTTTTGTTACAGTACTTTTGTGAGCCACTGTAATTCATATTATGCTAATAAATAAATATTAATTATAACTAATAAATAAAATATGCTAAATAATTATACTAACAAAATAAATAACAAATAAGAAATAAAATAATAATAAATAAAAATTATTAAAGTGGAAGAAACTCATAGTAACACTACTATCTACCTTGGAATATACTGCACATCTCTAGAATATATTTTTCTAATATTTCTATATAAAATTTTCTATTTATTATATGTTTAAAACAGAAAAGACTTGTTTTACCTTTTACACAAAAATTATTCCATATGAATATTTTATTTTGGTCCTTTAATATTGGACAAATTGGCTTTGCATTTTTGTACCAGTGCTTATCATGTTATAGAATAATTGAAAGAAAGCTTTGTTACTAAAAAAAGTTTTTTTCCAATTATTATTTTTATGTTTTTGGATCCATTTAATACATTTTTGTTTATGTACTTGTGTAAGCATTGGTATAACAAGTGAAAGTGCATTTCAGTATTCAAGACTAATCAGATACCTTGAAACTGTTAACCAAATAACATTTATATCAATATTCTTTAATTTGTTAACAATAGATTTAGAAGAAAGTGTAGTATTATCTGTGTAAACCTTCTACAATTTACAGAGACAACGGGATAAAATAATACTAAAACTAATAAACTAAACTAAATATAACTATAAGAATTACTAATTTCAAATAAAATAATCACAATACGAAGGTTTATACATAGAAGGATTTAAGTATGATCAATTATGAAAGAGGCGTATTTATTATTAACAGTAGTATAAAGACTTGTTAATAGGAGTAAACAGTTTATTAATTATCAAAAGAATACAACAAACAAGGAATTCAAAGGATTTTGTAATATTAACTTTATTACTTAATAAATCCTAACTAATTTGAAACTAAGAAACTGACTAGAAAAAAACTGAAGACTGAGTTGAGAAAATTCTCAGCCTTTATATATATTACGTTTTTAACTACTAAGCTAACTTGTAATCTGACTGTAAACTTCACTAGTAACTATACTAATATCTTAACTGGTACCTTAACTGTTAATTTAACTTATATTTTAACTGAGATATTAACTTGTACTCTGGCTTGTACTCTAATTTGTGTTCTAGTGTTACAGATTAACAAGAATTTAGGAATTTACTAATTTAAGTAATAATATCTAATTTGTACTACAGACTATTAAATTGATCTACTGTAATACTATATTTAATGATAAGAAATATATAATACAAATAAATATATAATAATAAAATATATAAATAATTAATAAAAATAAAGGTAAACAATAGGTTGTCTTCAAATAAACTGTCCGATTGACTGGAAAGCTCTTGATATTATTTTTTAATGCATCCACTATCACTTTTTCATTTGACATCACTAGTTACATTTATTTTTTTAAGGTTGTTATAATTTTCCTAAGTGAAATCTTTGTTTTTGAATGGATTTTGGCAGCATTGCATATTCCTTGCTTCCAGAAATGTAAAATTATTTTTTGTTGTATTTCTTGCTTTAGAGAAGTCATTTCAATACTAAAAAAATATGATTTTTACTAGTACTTGGGAAAAGTTTTGTTTGGGGATAATAGTGCAATCACAGGACTTTTATTTGCATATTTATTTATGCATGTATGATCAAAATTGGATTAGTTATGCTTAATGATCAATTTTTAAAAAAATGATCATTTTTTTTTGCATACCACTGTATCTGAATATTCCTGTTTAAAGTCTATTCTTTTAATTCTGATATATTAATAATATCTTTCTCACAATTTTGTATTTTTTCAACCATATTATTTATGGTTTGATTTGTTTCTTGTAATAAAATATTATAATTTAATGGAATGCCCATAATATAATTCAAGTGAAATTCATGAAACCAAGTTGAAAAAGGTAATTCATGTATTAAACACCAAAAAATTAAATGACCTAAATGGTAATATGCATTGTGATATACTAACAGAATTGGATTTGAAACTATTATAAGTGATCCTGTAGTACATTCATCAAAAATTTCTCCTGCCAAAATATTTGGTTAAAATTATTTGGAATGGCTAAAATATTCCAAAAATTTTATAGAATATCATGAATAATTCTACTGACATCTATACTATGCATGTTGTCAAAAGTAAAAAGCCTTTGACTCAATTCTAATTTTTTCAATTTTTAATTTTTAATTGCATCTGACTCAATTCAATAGTTTTGATGACATGTATAATCTATACCCTATATTATATATTATTTAAATACATACATATTAATAATTATATTAACAATAATAATAATAAATAATATAAAAATTAACTTACATTAGTTAATTTTATCCAACAACATTTGACTATTGCATTTTTGAATCCAATTAAAAATCTCTATAACAGGATCTTTGCTTTTAGAAATAACAATGGTTGTGATTTTTTTGAAAATATTCTCTTGATTTCTTAAAAACTTTTGAATGCCTTTAAAAATATCAGTCATGTTGAAAGGTTTTGAAGGTAGTTCATTAAAAATATTCAAATTATTATTATATTCTGCATTAATACTTTTGAATTCAAGTATATTATTTTCATTTAATTCATCAGGTTCATTATTATTATTATTTGAAACTTGTTATATTATATGAAGAGTTAGAAGCTAATAAAATATTATAAAAAATAATTATTATAATAAAATATATTTTATAAATATTTATAAAAATTATTATTATTTAAATTTACCATTATTATATTCCAAAGTACTTTTTATATTGTATGAAGAGCTGGAAGCTTGATGATAATATTACAGAAAATAATTATTAATAAAGATATTATTACATAAATAATTATAAAAATTTTATTATTATTTAAATTTACCAATAGTACTTGCTACATTATGTAAAGAACTAGATGCTTCTAATTCTTCTTCTTGTTCTATTAATAATATAATATAAAATATAATAATTATATAATACTCAAAATTTTTATTATTATTATTTAAGTGTACCGTTATTATTAAATAATCCAATGTATAGTTTTTTTCTAGAACCTGCAATATTATATAATATTTTATAATAAAAATTAATAATTTCAAAAAAAGGAATATTTGAAAAATATAATAATTTCAAATTATTACCTTTTAGGTCAATAAATTATTCAGTTTTTATTTCTTAAAATTATCTATAAGTTCTACAATAGTTCCTGTAAATGTTACTTCTTTAATACAGTCCTCTCTAATCATATTTTGATGCCTAAAATAGAAATAATTAGCATATTTAAATTAAATATAAAAATATAATAAATCCAGAATTTACTTAATTGTCCCGCTTCGTGGAATTTTTAGAGATTCTTCATTAGAATCTGCTTCAGTTAAACAGAATACGGTAGCTGTAAGGTTCAATATATTAGGAATGTCAATTCTTTTTTCTTTTTCCCTTGTTATTTCTGGAAAAATATTTTTCAGTAACTTTGAAAATTGGAATGACATACTCTGATTGGCCTAAAAATAGAATTTAATTATTATTAAATATGTGATTATTATTATTACTACTAGCACTATTATTATTATTATTAAACTCATGATAAGACTTGTCATGATTACATGCAGCACAAATATATTGATCATTTGAAGCACGAAAGCGGAGGCATATACACTGACTATTACTTCTAGAAGGTACATACATAGACACACTTTCCAAACATATTTTTTAAGATTAAAATTTTTTTTTTTAATCAATCTTGATTTAAAAAAAATATACGTGAACTGTTATTTTAGACATATCGGGTTTATCTGCGATAAAAAATTTTTTATAACTCTGTGATAAGATTTTATGATTCATCACTGATCAGGGTTAAACTTCACATACATGTGTGAACTAACTCCAGACTTTTGTCCTGCGTGCCATAATATAAAGCTGACACAATTTCCCATACACTATCGCATTTACTTTTTTCATGGGTATTTCGGGATTTATTACGTATCGTGACTTTATTAATCCAAACTTTTGAATATTTTCATATCTTAAATAAAACAATGGCAAAAAAAAACAATCGATCCATTAAGTCAAACTCGTAGCTGGATTTACAGAAATTGGAAAAGAAAAAATAAAACAGATACTTTGCTAGAGACAGAATTCACAAAAATTACATCTTTATTAATATATTTTTTGCATTGTCTTGCCTTTCGGAGAAAAATTCACTTCATGCATTACAAATAAAGTATACATTTATTTTTCTATTTTTTACGACTAATAACAAACTTATATTTATATAAATTCTCCCAAATATTTGAACTAATATTTACAACTTTTGAATCAAAGTATTGAAACTAAAACGTCCTGTGAGAAAATAATGTGGATATTTTAAGAATTTGTGGTGATTTTATTCTGTAGTGCTCTTGTATCTCCTGACTTGATGCTATAGAAAAGCAACGAGAAAAGTGATATAGGTTTCGAGGTAGAGGCATATGAAGAATCTATAAGAACGCAAATCCCCAGGCCAAGAAACAAAAATAAAATGCATACTGTGCTCAGCACTTACGTGGCACCTCTACGATAACATAGATGTGTCGACTTTTTAGCTTCTCGGTCCAGTAATCTCCGATTTCATATGTTGGATCTGCATCGTTATCTTATAAAGTTAGACTCTGAATACGGTCGTACAGAATGATCGAACGCACGATCGACGATCATAAAGTTTTAGTACGAGATCGCTCATCTATAAAATGATGTTGTTCTTGAAATCAAAGTCAAAGCTGGACTATAATGACTTGTCAAACTGATGAGATCATTAGTATCGACTCCGTCAACTCCATCAACTTAACCAGAATTCAGCCCATCAGTCTAGCTCGGACATAACACTAGTTTTAATAAAAAAATTTATTGATCAATTATATATAGTTCATAGATAATAAATAATATATATTAAATCTTAAATAAATAATAATCTTTTATTTTAATATTTAAATCTTAAAAATGATTTACAACGGTTTAATAAGTTAATTTATGGTAGCTCAAGTTATTCAAGTTATTTATGACAGCCAATAATATTTTTCGGTTGGCAACCTAAAATATTTTTTGAAAACCATAATATTTTTAGTCAACTAAATTATTTATAGCAGTTTATGTATATATTACTTTTCCGCACCTCATTTTAATCTACGGCAGACAATATTTAAATCGTGGAAGCCAAATATTATTTTTAGTTTCGGTTGCCATAAAATAATTAAAAATCTTTTAAATTAATTATTATTATTATTATTTTTTTTTTTGCAAAAATCCATTTTAGGTACCATCATCTATAGGTACATCAATGATCATAACAGATTCTTGACGTTTACCAAGTGAACCTAATAAATGTATTGAACTAGTAGATGGTGATATAGATAAAATAGAGCTACTTCCTGCAAAAGTTGTACCTGTTAATTTTAATTTAAAAAGTATAATTTATTTAATATAAAAAATTAAAAGTATAATTTAATTCAAAGTATAAAAAAAAAAAAAAGTTAAAGTTAGTTAAACTTACTATCTTCAATTCCAGTACGATTACATACAACAACTAAGATATTACCCATGTTATTGTAATTATTATCTATTAAAGGAGATAATCGAGTACACCAATAATTGATAGTAGAAATTTCATGATCATCACCATCATCACCATTTGATAACCATGCCATAGAACAAAGTAAAATTTTGACTTTTTGTTGAAGATGAAAATTTGCAAATTCATAAGCATCAAATGGTGCTTTGAATTGATATGGATTGAGATCCATACATATACCGAAACCAACCTTTAATTTAATAATAAATAAAATATATAATAATACTGTAAAATACTATAAGTGAGATGAAATAAATAAATAAATAAATAAATAAATAAAATATATACAGTATATATATATTTTTTTAACCCATTACCTTTCCTAAACTATCTACATTTATTACTTTAAATTCCGGTCCTTCATTAGCCCAAATTTCATCTGTTGTATATAAAAAGTGTTTTGAATATGTTTCAATTAATTTTCCATCTCGACCAATGAAACATATACTATTATAATATATATCGGGATTTCCTATTTCATTATTATTATTATTATTATTATCATTTATCATTATTATTATATATAATGAATTAATGAATAAAATTATTAAAATCAATAAAATTTATAATCATGTCATGATTGATTAATTGATAAAAAAAAATACCTTTAACAATTTGAGGATATCCAACCATAACAAATGAACGTAATCTTATTGCTTTTTTTTATTATAAATAATAATAATAATAATAATAATAATAAATTAGAATATTTTTAATAATAGTAGATAGAATTTATTGATGATAATGATGATAATAATAATAATAATAAATAAATAATAATAATAACCTTGTGCCTTGGCCCATTGAACTGTAATTCCTGTTTCCGCATCTTCTAAATATGGTTTAATATGTTCTTTACTTTTGAACGTATAACCTAAGTAAAATAAAATAAAAATATAAAAAGACATAACATAATAATGAATGAATAATATAATAATAATAATAAATGATAATAATAAATACCAGTGAAGGCCATTTCAGGTAAAATCAAAATATCAATATCACCAGGTTTATAACTATATATATATATAAATATAAGAAAGATATATTAAAGGTAGTAAAGATACATTTATCATATTAATCAATTAAAATACTAAATAAAAATTTTACCTTTTCAACAACCCAGAAGCAAAATTTTGATTTTTTTCAATTTCACCAAGTTTCGGATTAAATTGAAGACAAGCTTTTTATTTTTTTTTGAATACATTAACATATAGAATATAAATATATAAAATTATTTATGTTGAATATTTTAAATAAATTAATATTATCTCACCAACTTTCATTATTATTATTATTATTATATTATTATATATCGTGTATGTATATGTTTGTTTTTGTTTTTGTGTATGTTTGTGTGTGGAAAGTACGTTAACTTGAAGTTTTTATATATGCATGCCATCGAAATTCAAAAAGGAAATGGATATGGATATTTAAACATTAAATTTTTGTGAGCATAGGACAAGTCACAATTTTGATCATCATGTTACACAAATATTTATATTAGATTTATAATAGCATTCAATTGATTTACCAAAACGAACTAATTAATAGATGACAAAAATTTACAATTATGTTTGTTAAAGCTGTCTCTTCGTTACCTCTATTTAGATCCAATTAGATCCAATGTTTGAGGAAGTTTACTTAGAAGAGTATTTTTTATAGTAATAAATTAAAAATAAACTATTCTAGCAGTATAAATAATATTTAATATTTTAAGTTTTTATTAAAATCGTTTATTCTATATTAACTTCTTTTTAATTTATTATTAATTTCGATCTAGTACTATTTCTTGTTAGACGACCTTGTGAATTAACAGTTTCTTCTTAAGGTAACTAATTTATACTCTTTTTTTCTTCTATTAATTAGAATCAGTTAGATTTAATATTTAGTATAAATTTTTATTAATTTGTAGATATAAAATATAGATATTTAGTGAAATAATATATAAATCGAAGTGGAAATGAAATATTTAAATAATTATTAAATTTTTTTCTGTATATATTATTTTAAAATTATTAATAAATGGAATTAAGATATTACAAAAAAATATTTATTATCAATTTGAATAATTTGAATATAAATTTTTTAAAGAAATAATTAAAAGTTTTCTTTCATTCATTTTGATCACGTGATATTATACAATATATATTAACCAATAAGCTCTATGATTTTTTGTGTACCTTGAATATACCCTGCGAACACACGTAGGCAGGTTTTACCACCTTTAACAAGTGTCCAAGAGCAGTATTTTCAAGGGTCACCTTGGGACAAAAATTATTTATTAAAAAGTTGTTTTTATATTTATTTATAAAGTTTTAATATTTTACTTATAAGCTAGTTTAGGATAGGGACAGACAATGGGGACATGCAAATTTAACAACACAGCCCAAGAGTGCTTATTATGGTCATTATTTTTTGTAAATAATAAGGACTAATGGATAGACTAGTTTTTATTTGCGTAGTATAATGTTTTTTTAGGATGCTTTCAATTCATCTAAATTATATGAATAGAAAGCATCCTAAAGAAACTTGTTAACGATCCAGTTCGATCCAACTTGAAGGCTTAGCTCGGATTTAACAAAAATATTTGAAATTCGACTTTTCAATATTTTATATTATTAACAGATAATAATTATTTGAATAAATAAAGATATAGTAAATAGTATTAAATAGCTAACTTGTGTTTATGTAAGTATAAGATTTCAATTCTTTCGCGTAATTCATTAACGATACTTTTTTTTGTTTTTTTTTGTTTTGATAAATTCTATGAATATTTATAAGTACACCTAATTTATTAAATAAAAAAATATTCCAATAATAATAATAATATAAAAACCAAATCCACATTTGTTTAAATATAGATGATATTTGAGGAGATATTTTATATGATATGCATAAATCTATAGTTATAATAAATATATGTAAAATATTGTATATATATATATATGTAACATAGTAGTATATATAGATGTATGTATTATAATTCATTACATTCATCTGGATAAGAATAATAAATTTACAACGTTGAACCTCCAAATACATATTCTAAAAAAGCAATAAATGATAAACATTTGGGTATAAATAAATAAAATAAAATAAAATAAATTAAAAATAAATTAATAAAATACCTTCACAAAGACTATCCGTACAACTTGAACAATCCGCATCTGGTTTATTACATCCGCATCCACATATTAATACACCATCTTCATCAAAAGCAGTTGTATGTTCTTCGGGTTTATTATAAGAAGAATATGAATAAGAGTAAGTGGAAGATGAACAGCAACTATTATGCGATAATGACGTAGTTGTTGACGAACAACAATTATTTTGTGTTGTTGTTGAAGATGTTGACGAACAACAATTATTTTGTGTTTGAGTAGAATAATAATTATTATTATTATTATTATTAATTGAAAAAGAAGAGAAATCGGTAATGTTTGATAATTTTTCAGTATGGGTTTTACATCCTTCACATTTACATCCCGTACCACATCTACATATATTATTTCTAATTCCACCACCACCACCACCACAACAATTATTATCATTCGTTGAAGAATAATCTTGATAAAACGGTTGATATATCATTTTAGCTAAATCATTTGATGATGCGTGACATAATTGTTTTCCTAAAACTTCACTTTGATCTATTGATATTTCATCCTCTCCTTCTTCACCTTCTACCACTAATCCATTATTATTATTATTATCATCATCATCATCATTATTATTATTATTATTATTATTATTATTATTATTATATTTATAAAATAAATCTGGTTTGGGAAGAGTATTCAGAATTGAAGGTAATTTAATAATATCTTTTACTTTGTCATTATTATTATCTTGAAGTTTTTGATATTGATATGTTTGAGGAATTTGAGAATGACTGTTTGAATAAGTATTGGGGTGAATACTGGAATGAGTATTGGGGTGAAAATTGGAGTGAGCGTTGGGATGAGTATTAGAATGGGAGTAATATGAAATATTATTTGAAGGACTTAATGAAGGATTTAGTGGTGGATTTAATGGATTTGAAGAATTTATAGATGATTGAGAAATTGGCGTTGAATATGGGTAAGATGATGAAATGTTACTACTTCCATTAATATTATAATTATAATTATTGTTATAATTGCTGTTATTGTTTTTAGAGGAGACAGTAGAATCAATGATTATTCCATTTTTATCGCCATTATCGTCTTTACCACAACCACCATCACTACTATCATCATCATCATTATCAACTGGACGACAACAAATACATTTTTTTCCACTTAAGCACTGACATGGATTCAATAATGCCATTACTATATATATATATAAAAAATAAAATTATATAAAATAACTATAATGAGCATATAATAATGATCATCCAAATTATAATAATATCCTAATATTATAATAATATAATTATAATAATTATAATAATTTTCTATATAAAGTTCCCCCCCAAATCTATTATAGTATTTAATAGGTTCACCTGAAGTTTTGTCTCCTGTAGTTGGTTGATAATCATCCGTTTCCAATTGACGGGTAGATGTTCCTAATATATGAGCATCATGATTTCACTTATTAATGTAAATAAAAAATACTTAATAATAAAATAAAATTCTTTACCTCTTCCTCCTCCTCCCGTTGTTTGCTTTTCATGACAATTACATTTGACATGTACCTTTCTAGTTTTTCTCAATTCTCGACAATGTGCACACTGAGTTATAGGCCGTCCCTTTTTCTTAATTAAAAATAATTGTCGATCATGGTGGTTACAACTAGTAGAACGATGTCCTTTGATACACGTGGAACTTAAAAAAAATATTATAATATCAACTTATTAACTAAATATCAACTAAATATTATTTTGCAAAAGTGGATCTTGAATAAAAACCTTACCATGCATATTTTAAATTATTTATGAAAACCATATTATTATTTATATTTATTACTGTTTGCTTATTTATTTATTATTATTATTATTTGTGAGAGGTATTATTTGTGAGAGGAAAAAATTAAAAAAAAAAAAAAAAAAAAAGAGAGAGAAAACTCAAATTCAAAATTCACGATTTACTATTTGTTAAAAAAAAAAGTGAATTACGTTATCAATCAAATTTTTTTAAACCTTAAATTGTTAGTTAATTACCTTTAAAAAAATTACCATAAAAAAAACTGCCCTTAACTTAAATAGCAATAGTCGACGTATTTCCTTACTAAAAATGTAGGTAAAATAATTTTCTATTGGTTTTTTTTTTTCTATTTATTATTCTTTCTTTCTTCACTATATTATTATAAAAACCTTTCACCTTAAGTCTTCACATAACCCTCCGCGAACCTCCCTTTTCTTTTAATATAATTTTTATTTATCTATAATTTTATTTTGCGGTTTTTTTTTTTTTCATACAATAAAAAATATCCTCGCCTCTCCCCACCCTTATAAAATATACTTTGAGGGTATCGGTTTACCATCCAAGAAATATGTATAATAAAGAATTGATTTATTATAATTTATAATTATTTGATATTTAATGAAAATTCATTATTGTTATTATTATTATTATTATTATTATTATTATGTGTTGGTGAAAATCATTTAAGAAAATATTTAAATTATTAATTTTATTAATTTTTAAAAAAAATACGAAGATATAATTAATAATTAATAATTAATTACGTGAATAAAATAAAACTGTTAACATGATTGATAATATTAATATTGGAATGCATTTTCTTTATTATATTTTTAAGAAATACTCCCAGTAACAATTTCTCAAATAATGTAATTCAAGCAAGAATGGAAAATGATTCAAAAAAAAAAAATTTTATTATTCATAATTATTATTATTATCATTAAAGTTCATTAAGTACTTTTATTATTATTACAAAAGAGATATTATTACAAAGAATTACTCTTATTTCTATTTACAATTTTTTTTTTTTAAAAAAAAAAAAAAAACTAATAATTTCTAGATTAATATTATATTTAGATATATGGTGATATAAATTGATAAATTTGATTATTTTGATTATTCTTTGGATTTCTGATAACGTGCCTTATTTTGTCGTGCTGCATCCCGTTCAGCAACCATCGCTGCCTGCATGGCTAAAGGCACATACTGTCGATTGCTGTTATTATATGGTTGTGATCGGATTTTGTTACGAACTTGAAATGAAGTTGTGGGCTATTTATTTATGATGATGATGATAATAATAATAATAAGAAAGATTAAAAAACCAAATCAGTTCTTAAAAATAAAATTGTATTATATAATTCAATTTACCTCATCATTTCCTTCTATTCTTCCTTTTCTTCCTCCTCCTACTTCTTCACTTTCATTTTCATTTTGATCATCATCATCATCTTCATCATCTTCATCTTCTTCATTTCCATTGGTATTTGTTAAGAATTCATATTGCTCTTTTTTTATTTGCACAAGTCTATTTCTAAGTGTGATAGCAATATTTTCATCAGAAGCACTTAATGGAGCAACAATTGACCATATATCAATTAATGAACTATCTTCAGGAATAGGATCCGATCTCATCTTTTTTCGAGTTATCTTGCGTGAGGCAATTTTCGCATCTTCCGTATCAACAATTTTACGTTTTTGAGTGTAATAAAGGTTGGAAATTTTTTCGAGATTTTTTAAAGAATCAGGGTTTTCATTCTATATACATATATAAATATGTATGTATGTATGTATATATATATGTATGTATATATGTATATATGTATATATGTATGTATGTATGTATGTATGTATGTATGTATGTATGTATGTATGTATGTACGTATGAATGTGAAAAAATGATTATTATTTACTTATAAGAAAAATTAATTTAACATTTTCGAAAAAAAAAAACCTACTATTGGTGTCATCATCATTTCATCCTTAATTTCAGCAACGGTATTTGAAATTGACCTAGAAAAAAAAAATAAATATTATTCTTAGTTTTTTAGTTTTTTTTTTAACCTAATACTTTTTTTTTTTTAATCTGATAGTATAAATATTATAATCTATACACCCTACTTTTTTTTACTATGCACATCTCTCCCATATTCTCCACAAGGATCCATTACTGCCACAAATTCAAAGGCATTTTCGGCTATAAGCCTTTCGTGAACATATTCAGCATCAAACATATCATTCTCTTGACAATATTTATGAAGACGTGCCAAAGATCGGAAAATTTCTAATATCATTGAATTAATGAATGATGAAATGAATGAATTAATGAATGATGAAATGAATGAATTAATGAATAATGAAATGAATGAATGAATGAATGATGTAATGAAATAAACAAAAAAAATGAATGAATTAATAAAGAACAATTACTTAAAGAAACTCGAATTCTAATCTTCTCAAAGTTATCTGGTTGAGTGAAGTATAAAAGATAAATTCCGTAAAGTACTCCTAATTTAACTTCCATCAATGGTGAAGAATAATAATAACCTAAAAAAAAATAACAATAATACTTAATAAATATCATAAAAAAAATAATAAAAATAACAAAATAAACAAGTAAATAAATTATAGATCTTAACTAATAAATAATTGATATAAATTTTGCATAAAGGTAGCACGACCAAGTCTCTCGGGACAAGCAAAATGTATTAATGAAAAATTGTAATGTGACCAAACTTCCGTAAAAGTTGTAAAGTCGTAATTTTTATTCTATTTTTTAATTTAAAAAAAAATTAAATTCATTTTTTTTGTATTTAAACATAAGTACCAATGTCATTTAAAAAAGGAAAAAAAAAGAGAGAAATCTTTACACATACATTCTGAAAGCCAACCATAATTAAACGGATATCGTGTCGAAGGGCAGCTTTAGAAATTGTTTCGTTTCCACACATAATAGCATCCTTTAAAGCAACATCATTGTTATTGTTATTATTATTATAATTATTATTATTTTTTGAATTCATTTTTTATTATTATTTCAATTCTATCAAATTCTATCTCGATATGTTTACGCCAAAAACAAAACAGGAACACAATTTATTAAGGTTGATAATCATAAAAAAAAAGAAATAGTTACGCAAATTAATCCGAGTTTCCTTATTCTGTACCCACTTGAATTCCGTAAGATGTTTAATTGAAAAAGCAAAGAACTCATGCAAAATACTGTGCCGAATATATATATATTATTGAATAAATTTCTATTATTATATATATTTATGTACAAAAAAGGCTATATGAATTCTTTAAATCTGATCTTGTTTTATAATTTCCGCCTTTGTAATTATCTTTTCGCCTTCGACCTTTATTATTTTTTTTTTATATGTTGTAGTGTACTCGCACCCACCTTTATGGCTGTGGTACTGTATAAAAGTATTCTTGTTTCTAACTCCTGAGTATCAGTTTTTCTTTTTTGTAGTCTTAACCGAGATTTTTCTCGATACCTGATACCGCACATCTTCAAGTTGATAAAAAATTATAACTTTTTCAGATTATTCTCAAGGGTGATTGTCAACTCTGAAAAAAATTGCATTCGCAAATTCTCACTTAAACTTATTCAAGGACAAATGACCCCAAACCCCTATTATTTGACAGTTGAATATTTCATTATTTGTTAGTCACGTTTAAGATACATTTTGTTAAAACTTGTATCCACAATGATTCTAAAAAATTATTATTTAAGGATCAAATTTTTGTTTTCTTTACTGTGAGAATTAATTCTTTATCATTTCGAGGGATTTTCACATAATTTGGTGCTGGTTGTGTGGAATAATAAACAATCCAGACCTATCCAAGTAGAAAAATAATTAGTTTTGATAGAAAATTATCAATTCCAATCAAACAATTTATTCCGATAGTGCTTATAGCATATATAGCATATACTTTAGCATTTAGTCCAATTTTATCCAAATAATTTAGTCAAAATAGAGTCCTATACTTTTCCGCCTGGTAATATTTTAAGCTGCTTGTTCCATAACCCTCTCAATCCTTCATCTGAGGAAGAAAATCATTCAGTAGAACCAATTTGCAAAATTCCAATCTAGTGAATAATATCTATACTCCTCCAGAAATAATGAATTCCCAACCTCAAGGATTAGATCAATTTGTTTACCAATTGGCTGCATTAATATATCAGTTACAGAATACACAGCCATCTGTTGTTAATATAGCCACTTCTAACTGAAAGATAAATCTAGCATCTTATCCTGATTTCTTTGATGAAGAACAGAATCCAGTATCCTGAATAGAGGAAGTAGAAAAAGCATTTGATGCTAATATAATTCTGGAAGTCTGGAAAATAACAATTATCACTTCATGCTTTTGAGAATCTGCTGTAATTTGGTGAACAACCAGAAGACATCAGAATCCTGAAGTGGATAGGTGGAATGACCTTCACAATTCAAATAAAAGTTTTCGTTCTGTTTTTATTTGTCAGTTTAGAACAGCTGTATTAGAAGCACAATGGTTTAGCCAACTAACTCAATGAAAGCAGTTGTCCAGAGAAGAAATAGAAACCTATTATACTGAAATGGAAGAATTAATAAGAGTAGAATCAGAAAGACATGCTTATCCAAATTCTACAAAGGTCCAAATTTTTGTTAATGGACTTTGTTCAGAATTTTGTTTACATGTAGTCACTTTAACTTCTCATTCTCTCCCAGATGTATATAATAGAATGAAAACATATAAGACAGCCTTAAAACAGAATCTAACATATGTATTTTTTTTTAGAATTCCATATATCAGTTTTATCATATAATGTAAACAGTTCAGCCACTTCATATCTTCTAGAACAATCTTATTATAATTCTGTAGCATCAAAAATTTCTTCAGCTTTAATCAATTTAACCAAAGTAGCTATTTATAAGTTGACTGAAGCTGTAACTGTAATAATGGGTCAAGTATTCAACTTATAGAAAAAAGAACCATCTAGACCTATCAATAATTATAGTAATAATAATTCTAATAATAATAATGATCCCAGATTCTGAATTGTATGTTATAATTGTAACAATTCTAAACATTTATGTAGAAATTGTATTAAACTTCAGAAACAGTTCAACAGATTTAATAAATCTAATTTTTCAAACAATAGTAATAATAATAATAGTCTGATAGTAACTTTTTCCAATTCTGTTCTATTGAAAACTCAGATTAATAATAATACAACAAATAACATACTTTTTGATAACACTTCAGATCCTGCTTAAACTATTGTGAATTAGGTTGAAACTAATCAAAGTAGAAATAATCTAAGTAACCAAGATAGTTTTCTTAATCTGCATAAATACTTACTCCATATTATCTTGTTGAAAAAAGTGGCTCAAGTTCAATGGCTAAAAAAGATATATTTCTGCTCTGGTCAAAACAAAAAGAAAAAGAAGAATCAATTTCAAAATATCTTAAAGTTATAGTAGAATTTTCAGTGGATAATATTCAACAAGAAATTCAAGAAGATATATAAATAAATATAATTCTGAACTAAGAACTTCCTAAAGAAAATAAATTAGAAAATATGAAAGCTACTAAAAAAAAAGTCAAAAGTTGTTTCATAAGTTCAGAAAAATCTTACTCCAAGAAGAAAATAACTGGAAAAAGAGTTACTTTAAATTATTTCACTAATTTCTAAATATTTTATAATAGCAAATTTGCAAAACCAAAAGATAAATATTATATATGATCAATTACTTTTGAAAACTTCCAGAATGAAACAGAATTTAGCAAAAGTTTACAAAAGAAAAAGCATTAGTCAAAAGAAAATAAAAAACAAATGTTAGTATGTAATCTAATTATTAGTTAACAGTATTCTATTGTGATACTAAGGTCAAGGATATAACAATTTCTTTAATTGTAGATAGTGGATCATTCAGAAGTATTGTTTCTTCTTATCTGTTAAAGAAAATTAAAATCAAAGTGAAAAGGTCTTCCCTGATCAATATAGTTAATATACATGAAAAAACAAAAGAGTTATAGAAAAAATTTCAGATTTTCTTTTTGAAGTAGAAAGTTGTTTAATTTCTGTTGTAGAGATTAAAAAATAATTATTCAATAAATTTTATAATTTTATAATTGTGTTAACTATACTTGTACACAAAATTATTTTGAAGTCCTGAAATTGTAATTTAAGTCAAAATAGTTTTTCATAGAAGATGAAATTATTTTATTTAAAATCTGAAATTTTTTGACCACCCAGATTTATTCTTTAATTGAATATACACATAACTGAATACTTTTTTTACTTCTATATATAGAATAGATTCTGCATAAATCTCAAAAAGTCAAAATATCTCAAAAATTCAAAATTAATTTTGAAAATATGTATAGTGTTAACCAATCAAAATTATATTAGAATTTAGCTTTTAAATCAACATTTAATTATTGCATCAGAGTTAATCTCTGAACTCAATTGGCTAAATTAAATCTGGTTAAATTTCTGATTCAATTTGTATTACACCTCCTATCTCTACCTTATTAATATATTAGTAATAGATATGTACAACTACTAAACAATAATAGGAAATAATTGACTCTCTATAATTAAAGTAAACATTAACTGAAGTAACTCTGAGATGAGTCTTCTTTGAAAAAATCAAAAGATCAAAATACTATTAAATTTAGAAAACTTATTTTACAACCTCCAGAAATAATTATCTAGTAAAAGTAAAAAGTGGTAGAAATAAAGAACTGAATTTTAACAAAAGTAAATCAGAAACAGAAAATGAAAAAAAATTTGAAAAAAAAAAGTTGAAAGATTAACTCTTTACCTTCTTTGAACTTAATGACAAATAATGACAAATATATAATTCAAAATTGATTTATTCAAATTGGTGTCAGAGTGATCTAAAAATCTTTGGAATGAGATAAAAATATTTCTTGAAGAAATAATTTTTGAATGAGTTCTTGAACCCAGTTCATTCAAAGATAAAGAGATCAATAAATTGGTAAAGAAATTATAACTCAATTTTTGCTTTTTTATTATTGATAGAGTAAGATATTACAATAAATTTTACAATTTAATATTCAAATATATAAAATTAAAAAAGGAAATAGATGAATTAAAAAATGTGAATATCAAAATAAAAACTGAGAATACAAAGTTAAAGCATAACAAAGAAGAAGTTAAAACCAAGAATATAAAGTTAAAACAGGATTTAAATGAATTTAAAAAAGAACTTGAGTCTAGGAAAAATCATAAATTTCAGAAAAAATATATCCTAATAGTTTAAATATTACTTGAGAAAAAGTTGATAATTGAGTATCATCCTCCCTTCTTGAATGAATTGAAACTTGATGCATTCCTTCAAAAATGCTAGATTGTATTAAAAGTACAAGGGGCTCAGCATCGACTTCATAACACTAGCTGATATAAGGATATTCAAAAACTTGAGGATATTGTTAATTGTGATTGGAAAAAAAGATACATATGTCAAGATAATAAAATCTTTTTTCTTGAGGTATGGTATAATGAAAAACTGGAAATTGGTATCCCTAAAAAGATTCAAAAAATTCAGGAATTTATTAATAAAACAGAATCTTAAAGTTTTGATCTTTTATAATTAATAAATTTATAATGTGTAAATTCAATTGTAATCTCAAATTTTCACACGATATTATATAATTAGCTATTTATATTAATATATATATATATTATTTTTTACTTGATGTATATGTGACTTTTTACATATTAATTTTGTACTTATATCAGTAATTATATTAATTCAAAACCCTTCAAAATTATATTGCAATGTTAGATTTTGAAGGTTATCAATTATGTTGCAACTATACTTGCATGTAAAATTATTTTGGGACCCCGAAATTGCAATTTTGAGAAAAAAAAGTTGAAATAGTTTTTCATAGAAGACGAAATTATTTTACTTAAAATTCAAAATTTTTTGACTACCCAGATTTATTCTTTAATTAAAGATACATATAACTAGGTACTTTTTTTTACTTCTATATATAGAATAGATTTTGTATAAATCTCAAAAAGTCGAAATACCTCAAAAATCCAAAATCAATTTTGGGAACATGTATAGTTGCAACAATGTCATAATCATGGAGCAATATTAGAGTATTGGCGAGATTAACTTATAGTGAGGTATGAAAAATGGAAAAATAAAACCCATGACGCCTGACAAACAATTATTAATTTACGTCAACAAATTTTTACTTTATAAAATAATCCATTAATAAATCCACTCAATATGGTCACTTTAATTGATGTTACATCATCATTAGCTCCAATGATCGCTCAAATTCCAATGTATATTGGCCAGGAACCTCCAATAGAATATTATAACAAATTTATGTAGATATTTCAATATGGTAATACATTAGGTGTTGCAGAATTTAATGATACTATAAATAAAGATGTAATCTGTGGATGACCAATCTGCCAATCCAACAGATTATCCGTGGTAACATGGATTGACGGATCACTTTTTAAAAGTTTAAAAGATCCGGATTAAAAAAAAAATAATCCGAATAATCTGGATTATATGTTAAATCCGCGGATTGAAAGATTACTTCACGGATTGAAGGATTAATCCGAATTATTTTTTCAATCTGCAGATTACTCCTTCAATCCGCGGATTATTCTTTCAATTCGTCTCTAAAATAAAAAAAAATAAATCTTCCATTTTACGAATTTATTTAAATCTACCTTAATTTTTCCACGTTCCTTTTTTTTTTTAATTAAAAAATGGTCGAAGAAGGAGAAAGTTCATTACATTTAAGTGGTACTCAGAAAGAACATAAAGTTGAAAGTAATTTTCCTGATAAACCTTTCGTTTTTATTGAAAAACTTCCTTTTAATAACAGTGAAAATAGTGAAATCGAATCTTTACAATCTGATCAAAGTTACAAAAAACAAATAAATGAAATGGAAGAGGAAGGAGAAACAATATTAAAAGGAGAGAGGGGAAGTGAAAGGAAATTAAAGGTACGAAATTTGAGGGGGAGGAGAAAATTAATATTTCCGCGAGGAGAAATGACGCAATTGGTGATTTTGACATTTTCGCGAGAAGGGGAGATGGAATCGGCGATTTCATGAGAAGGGGGATAAAATATAAAAGAAAAAGGGGGAGTAGGCCAAAATATATTAGAAAAAGGGTTAGAGGAAAGAGAAGGAAGTTGAAATATATTAAAAGAGGTGGAAGAAGATCGAAATAGGCAAGAAGAAGGAGAAGAAGAACGAAATCGGCACGAAGGAGACGGACAAAATCGGCATTTTCACGAGGAGAGGTATAGCCGTCGTTTACTCAGTGAGAGAGAGAAGAGTGAAGAGAAAAGGGGACAAAATATTCTTGAAAAAAGGGAGAGAAGTCGGAATGTGCAGAATATGTTAAATCTAGAAGGGGAAGGCCAAAATCAACAAGAGGAAGAAGAGGACGGACGGGATCAGCATTTTCGACATTTTTATGATGAGGAGAGGTTAGATAGACAAGAAGAAGAAGATAGGAGACAAAATAGGTGGAAGGAAAGGGTATATGAACAAAATAATGAAGATAATGAAAGTGAAAATGAAGAAAATAATAAATTAAAAAAAGGAAAAGAAAAAGAAAGAGAAAATATTCAAGAAGAAGAGAACTGGTGGATTGAACCTGAAAATTTATGGGAGGTGGAAGAAAGTCAGTGGGACGAAGAAGGAAATATACAAAATCAAAGTCTTTATGAAAAAGAAAAATCCTATAAAAGAACA
>CAJVPK010000680.1:0-24187 GCA_910592015.1 Diversispora eburnea | reverse complement strand
AGTTGTTTTTTATCTCATTGATTGATTAATTAATTGTATATTAATTATATATCTCAGATTTACTGTTCCCATTTTATGGGACAAGAAACTTGGAACAATTGGTAAATTTCTAATTTTGTAGTAAAAAATGAATCAAATTAAAAAAATTTAAATATAAAATTGAGATTTTTTTTTTTTAGTCAATAATGAATCCCATGAGATTATGCATATGTTCGATAAAGTATTTGATAAATTTCTTCCAGAAGAAAAACGAAAATCTTATTTTCCCGAATCTTTAAGTGCAGAAATTGACGAAATTGACAAATGGTCAAGATTTGAAGAAAACGCCCTTATAACTGGTACTGCCAAAACTCAAAAAGAATGTAAGTTTCTCTTTAAAGAACATTATCATTATGATTTTAAAGAAAGTGAGTAATATACTATGCCAACTGCTCTTTTTTAGATGATGAGAATGTTGTTGTTGTTTTTGAGATCTTGGATAGAATTGAAGAAATTTTATCTAAAAAGCAATTCCTCACTGGTCCCATCTTTACCGGAGCAGATATCAAAGTTTGGACCATGATCGTAAGGTAATGACATTTTGTTATCGAAAAATAAATTTATATAAACTGTCTCCTCATTTCATGATGTTCACTTGTTCATCTTACGGGTTCTATTGAATAAAATAATAGATTTGATCCACTTTGCACCATCTTCTTAAGATGTAATCTCAAGCTTATCAGAACCGATTATCCAAATATTCTTCGTTGGGCAAGAGAAATTTATCAAATGCCTAAACGTAATAAAGAAACACTTTTTATTTTATTTTATTTCTACTCATAACTGAGAGAATTAACTAATTATTTTTAAAAATTATAATAGTTGCCGATACTTTAAATATGTATCATTGTAAACGCATGCTACCCCCGGGGGTGGATTCAACGATTATCCCTATTTATGATGGACCAGGTAATAAAATTATACCTTCCTTTTTTTTTTTTTTGCTGTAACAGTAAGTATTCGATAAAATGTTCCTATTCATTTTTATTCATGTAGATCTTTCGAAGCCTATTATCAGATCATAATTGAAATTGAAACTAAAACAATTATTAATTATGTAATCGGCCTTATATTATTAATAAATACACTTGTTTGACATCCTTTTTTATTTTATTTTTAAAGAATAATAATGTCAACAGCTGGAAAAGTGAGAATAAAAATAATGCATATTTTTGATAATAGTAATAAATTATTTGAATTATATTTTTAAATATTAAATAAATATGCAAAATATTGTTAAATAGATTATCAAATGTAAAGCTGCTATTGCTTGGGGACCTTCCCAATCTTTAAGTAATTTTTTTTTTATTAAAAATAATCAAGTTCATTTTTATTTAAGTTCACTCGATTTTAGTTTCTTAAACGAATTCTCTAATTTTCATGACATGACTAGGTATTGAGGAAGTTGAAGTTGCACCCCCAAGAGTAAAAATTTTTTTTTTTTTAAAAAAAAAAATGTATACTGTGATTCTGTTTAATGAAACCTTTTGACATTCGAATAAACTTTTCTTTTTTTTTTAAAAAAAAAATAGGGAAAAGAAGTTCGACTTCAAATTTTGGCGACTGGTGTGTAAGTTATGAGTTTTTATTATTGAAATTGGTTTTCAGGTAATTTTACAGCAGTAGCAAATCTTATCGTTTTTATAGATGTCATACAGATGCTTATAGATTATCAGGAATAGGTATATTTTTTATTTTTCAAAATGGATATTTTATATATAATTAAATGTATATATGTATACTATATATATATTTCAAAGATCCTGAGGGTTCAGATTGGCCAGTTATCCTTGGTCACGAAGGAGGTGGTGTAGTCGAATCAGTCGGCGAAGGAGTAACCTCGGTGCAACCTGGTGATCATGTAATTCCGTTGTATACACCAGAATGTCGTAAATGTAAATTCTGTACTAGTGGAAAGACCAATTTATGTTCTTCAGTGCGATCTACTCAAGTATGTATTAATTTAATAATTTATCGAATATGAATTTACATATTTAAATAATGTAAATAATGTTTAAACAATGTTTAAATATATTTAGGTACGTGGGTTGATGCCTGATGAAGAAACACGTTTCACTTGCAAAGGAAAGAAAGTTTATCATTTTATGGGCTGTTCTACCTTCAGTGAATACACTGGTAATTTATAATATTATCATAATTCAAGATTATTTTTTGGATCATCTTTAAGGACTTTGTATAATTTTTAATTCTGACACTCTGACACATTATAAATCCTAGTTGTATTGGAAATTTCAGTTGCTAAAATTAATCCCGTAGCACCGTTGGATAAAGTTTGTTTACTTGGATGTGGAATCACTACTGGTATGCATTCTATACATTCTTTAAAGGAATTTTCATGAATTTTTCCAAAATTTACATAAATCTACACAGGTTACGGGGCTGTCATAAGGACCGCTGATGTTCAACCTGGTTCAAGTGTTGCGGTATTTGGTTGTGGTGGTGTTGGATTATCTGTTATCTTAGGTGCAAAGGCTCGTAATGCTAGGTAAGTATAATTAAAAATTGTTTTAATTACAATTATATAATTAATTATTTTATGTGACTTTAAAATTATTATTTTTTAAGTCAAATTATTGCTGTTGACAAAAATCCCAAAAAATTAGAATATGGTAAGTTTTTTTTTTTTATTATCAAAATTTAATAACATTTTAATAATGGTTTATTAATGTTTTAAAATAATATAATTTATTTTTTCTAGCAAAAAAATTGGGTGCCACTTCATGTATCAATCCTGATAAATACGATACTCCTGTTCAACAAGTAGTGATATTTAATTTGTTAATTAATGAAATATAGTTTTTATTTTTATTTTTATTTAATTTTTATTTTTTAATTTAATTGGTTAGGTTTTGATTGAAATGACTGACGGAGGATTGGATTATACTTTTGATGCAACAGGCAATACTAAAGTCATGCGTGCTGCATTAGAGGTTCATTCTATTATTCAATTGTATTATTTAATTAATCTTATAATTTTAAATATTTTAATAAAAAAAAAAAATTTTTTTTTTTTGATTTTTATGTTCTTTCGCTAAGTCATGCATAAGAGGATGGGGTCAATCTGTTATAATTGGAGTTGCAGGTGCAGGGGAAGAAATTTCTACACGTCCATTTCAACTTGTAACAGGTCGAACTTGGAAAGGTACCGCATTTGGTGGAATCAAAGGACGTACTGAATTACCTGGTCTAGTTGAAGATTATCTTAATAATAAATTAGAAATTGATATGTTTGTTACTCATAAATTTAAATTGGAAGAAATCAATAAAGCTTTTGAAATTATGCATGATGGAGATGGGTAAACTTCTATTTATTATTTTTTTTTAATGGAATTTTTTTATTATTATTATTTTTTTTTTATTTTTCTGATTACTAATTACTTAATTTGAAAATCTTGAATTTTAGTATTCGTTCAATCATTTATTTTGATTAGGGAATTATATCAATTATTTGTGTGTGAAATAGATAATATATTTTACTATTAAATAATTAATGTAATCTTTTAAGAATGAAAAACGTAGAGAGATATATATATATATTTTAATTATAAATAAATAATATAAAAGTAATTAAACTACTCATCGATAACTTTCATGTTTCCTCTTTCTCCCTTTTGTTCAATAGTCATTTTAGCAGTTCTAGCTCCAAACTGTATAGCTCTTTTATACAACACACTAGCCTTTAATAATCCTAATTTTCTTGCTACATGTCTTAATAATAATTTTTCTCCAATACCTCTTGGATATCTCATATCAGCTTTAAAATGTATTGGTAATGAACACAAAAATGAAACAACTTTTGTAGATAAATATGGAAATCTGGATTCTTTTGCATGTGATGAAATTATTCTATCATCTCTTCCTATACATATATATATATTTTATATATTTGGATATATTTGAGTGTGGAAATTTAGAATGTATTTTTAGAATGTATTTTGTTATTTAATTAATTGATATTATTATATTTATAATTAGTTAAAAGGGAGAAAATTTACCCAAATTTCTTTTTGATATCCTGTTCACATCCAATTGTACCTGAAACAATTATATAATTAATGGTATGAATTCAGATTTAATCTTTAATTTTTTGATACTGATAATAATTTACCTCTTCAATTAATTTTTCCCAACCACCTTGTTTGAATGCTTCACGATGTCTCGAATATCCTGCTAATAACTCATCTGCACCTACTCCAACAAGTACTACTCTTGCTTTACTTTCATGATCTACCATTTTCTGTTAAGAAAATTAAAAAAAAAATTTTATTCAATTTAATTTAATTTGATTTGATTTTTTTTAAATGAATTGTAAAATACCTCTGATCCATCTACTAAGCATTTAATTTGACCTTTATAAAAATATCAAATATTATTTTCAGAATATTTTCATGATGAATTTAAATATTTTATGATTTAACAAACCTTTGCCTCTTACAGCAAACCAAAATGCCATTGCAATACTCTAAAAATAAATACAATAAATAGATGGCTGTAGAATGTTAAATATATAAATTAAATATTAAAATAAATATTTTACCAAATCCATTATTGTATCAGAAGGAGCCATCAATTTCAATATTTCATTTTTATATTCACATGCTTCATTATATGAAACATTTACTTCTATAAAGTTCCATGTCCTATTTGGTGAAATTTTTCTAAAATAAAATTAATTCATAAATAATTATTATATCTTTACAAAACTTTGATTATATAATTTATTAAATCTGATTTTTTTTAATAAATATTACCTCAATTCAATAACACCTTGCCTTCCTGTAATCCTATCAGGTACATCATATATTGAATTTGTATTCCCTTGAATACTTTGAACATCTTGAACATTTTTTTTCTTTTTTCCAGATTTGGCTTGTTGAATTCTAGGATTTTCAAATGCAACATTAATCAAGTCTATTGATTCTTCTGGTGAAATAAATTTATCTGCTAATGCTGCAAGACAAATACAATCTAATCCACCAGAAAACATTATGGCGACACGAGCATCACGTTTTGATCTAAAGTTGTTATTATTATTATTATTATCAGAAAATATATTATTAATATTATTATTAATATTTTATTTTTAAAAAATTTTCATTGTTTGTTTACCCAATTCTTGGAATATCTACGACGCGACGACGTACTGAATCACTTAATTCATCAATCATCTGATCTATAACTAATTTCATTTCCGAAGAAATTGGGGGAATGATAGAATCTAATGGAATATCTGCCAATAATTCTGGTAATACTGAAAGTTCATTTTGATTAGGAATTGCATTATTTAATTTATCGAATGGTAATTTCTAATTAAAAGAATTAAAAAAAAAATTTTATTTTAACATTAATGTGATGATAAAATATCAGTTCAGTTAAACAAAACTTTTTTGTCCTTGCCAGCATATAAGACAATTCCTTATTCTTCTCGTTTGAATCGATCTCTTCAAGCCACTTGTAGTGTTTTAGAAATTTTTCTAATGGCTCTAAACATGAAATTAAAAATAAACACACGTATAACATTAATTGGATTTTTAGAAGACAAACTTTCCTTCCCAACTCGGAATAATTCTTCACCTGACATATCATTTGAAGATAACATTTCTCCCACATTTAAGCAATAAATTCCATCAGCTGGAACCTCTTGGAGATAAGATTCTGTCGTTATGGTATTCAAAAATTCATTAGGTATTTTACATCCAACCGAAGTTAATAAAAAATTCTCATCAGCAAATGGAATATTCCATAATAAAGATCTCCTTCCTAAACAATCACGCCCGAACCATAACTTTCGCTTTGAGTTCTAATGATTTAAAAAATTCAATACATTTTATAAAATCACGACTAATAAATAAATGATAAAGATATTAAAAAAAGATCGATTGATGGTAACCTGCCAATAAACAATTGAATAAGGACCCTCAATCTTTTGAAGTATACTGAGGACACAGTAATCATCCTTGTCAGTAACACAATCTTGCTTTTCATTCTCTTTTAGTGCTTTGATTAATTGTATGGTATCATTTTCACCTGTAGGTACCTAGATTACAATTGATTACAACAATAAGTTATTCTTTGATTATTGTTGAATGATATCTTTGAGGAAGTAAAGATCGCAAATATTCTTACATTCAAACCATCAAATATTTCTCCATTCAATAACAAAATATCTTGATCATCACTTATGAAAGGTTGCTTTATGACACGTTCACCACGTAAATGCAATACCGCCCCATAAAATTCCATAAAAATTCCATTATTAGGAAATATAGATGATTTAAATGATAAAGGAAATAACTCTTGACTATCAGGACCTATATATACATATATATGATAGTAAAATAATCTTTCCCACTTTATCATTTAATTTTACTTTATATTTACCTCGGTTTTTATTTTGAATAATCAATCGATTCCACAATTCATCGTGAAAATAATTATTATCCGATAAAGTAATTTTTGTGTCACTGCGACGTTCCAGGCTAAATAAAATTCCACACATTTCAAGAGAAGCTAAAGAAAATGTTAAAAAGAAATTAATGCTTGATAGTTACACAATCACTCGTAGTATAGAATATTATTCCTTTTTCGGTGAAGTCACGGCACGAAATGCTTTCGTCCAATTGGTGAATACTGTGAGGACCTAGGCAAAAAACACTTGTCAACGATACTCTTTTTTGGGAAGCTTTTCGTGACCCGAAATGGAAAAAAAAGGTCGAGAATTTAATATAATCGAGTACGCAATCGAGGACACACCGTACTCCTGACCATTGATTATGTTTTTATTCAAAATTAAATAAACTTACATTTTATATAAAAAATATCGATCATGCAATTCGAATTAATTATTTAAGACAACGGGTTACTAAGCTCGAGGTTGAAAATATCAAATTAAAACAGATCATAGAAGAAATTGCTAATCTTAGGATTGAGAATATGTTCAGGTATTCAAGAAAAATCGTAAATTTCAAAACAGATAAATAAGATAATTAAGGAAATTCTTAAAGATGAACTGATAATTGAGTATCGCCCTTCTTTTTTAAATGGGTTAGAACCTGATGCTTTCTTTCAAAAATATCAAATTGCATTGGAAGTGCAAGGAAGCCAGCATTGGTTTCATAGTATTAGCTGGTATAAAAATATCAAAAAATTCGAAGATATTGTTAATCGTGATCGGCAAAAAGATGCATATGTCAAGATAACGGAATTTTCCTTCTTGAGGTATGGTGAAAAACCAGAAATTGTTATTCCTAAATAGATACCAAAAATTAACTTTATTAATCAAGTATCCAAAAGATTTGACAAGTGGATTGGAACAATAAATATTACTCCATATGCGATAATCTAATGAACTGTGAGAATTAAGTGTCGATCACATATTAGTTTAAATAGTCAATTACAAATTAATTAAAACTTTTTTTTTTCTGCAAACAATATCATTCAAGTATCATTTCTCAGAACAAATTATACATTAAATGGTCCTTGGCATTTGATTAAGCAAGATATAAGCTTCTTGCTATCAGAAGATAAGAAGGATTTGAGGAAGTAAAACGAAAGTGAATCATTATTGACAAAGAAGTGTCACGTTTTGTGAAGGAGAACCAAGTATTTCTGCCAAACACCATTTAATCGACGGAAAAATCGAAGCCTACGAAATTCCTCTCGACCCTCACGCACTTGGTACAAGAAAGTTAATTATTCTTATAGATAACTGGAATGATCAGTTGTTAACTATGGGTGAAATAGATATTATCGTGAATGCGAACAGTGTCTATCATCCTGATATTTGTGTTTGACCAATAAATCGCCGACGACCTCCACTCGCACAAGCAATCAATTCAACGGGAAACCATATCCAACTCCGGTGGTGGAAATTGGAAGCATCGAAAGTTTGAACCATATGCATGATAATGTAGCAAATTATTTTTCTGTACGGACTACTATTTAGCCATCAAGTTGTACAACGTCGCGAGGATAATATTTTTGCGCTTCTTGCACTATTTTACTTGCGTAACAATTAAAATCCAACAATACCTGTTATTGCTAAATCATTTGGTACAGCACCTCTTCACCATTCCTCATGAGTATATCTTCTAAATGATATACGCGTTTCAGTCAATATAATTACTGGTGTCGATGTCGAATTTGACGGGATTTCAGAAGATCTATAATTATTTTTTGTTTTTAATGTATAATTACATTTTCACAAACCAGATGTAAAAATAACAAATTATTCATGATTGCTCCATTGGAGCTCTGTCACATGTATAGAAATTAAAACTTTATTATTATAATTACAATACACGGAAAAATCAAATTACAGTATAAAAACCGTGAAGTAATAATAAATTTATTAGTATCTTTAAGAAAAACAACTATAATCGCTTTATTATTTCAACAGAATGATTTATGAACTATTCAAGCTTATTCTCGTGTTACAAACACTGACGATAGTATTAAAACTTGAATGAATCTTCTCAAATTTTATAGAATGATGCAATTTTACGGAATCACTTGTAACTTTAGATGATATTACAATTACATTACAATATCAACGTTGTAACTTTTTTTTTCTAAAATTTGGAAAAAAAAAAGAATATGCACCTTTATCCTTACATGTTGGTTTGCAGTAATTTCCTGGTTTAATAGACTTGCTAATATTCATGACAAGATAAATTGTATAGTAGTGAATTGATTAGCCTGTATTTTAATTATAGAACTTGAAGGTGAAGGAATAAGAAAAATGAAAAATCGAAGTTCTCGCACATCCAGAGTTGGCAGAGTGATTTCGGTTTGTGGAGGTTAAATAGGCATTACTAAAGGACATGATTGTGATTATAACCATTCTGAAAAATGTAGGGCTATATTTGTAAAGGTGTAATCTCTTGGTCTCTGCTAGACTTGTTGGCTTAACTGAGAATGAAGCTCCTTGTTTCCTGTTGATTGCTCAAAGTTTATTACTGAATTTATCTTTTAGGGTGATTGTTTAGAAGAAATAGAAGAAATTAAAAAAGATGAATCAAGAGAGAAAGAAATAAGTACTAAAATCAACAAATCAAAGAACTTCAGCTGATGAATTTAACGAAATTTCCAGTTAATTATAATGACATAATGGAAATGGAAATATATAAAGTGTAATTAGTATAATTTAGAATCTGTTATTGTAATAATCTAATGTATCCATTATAAAATTTTTTATTTATTGATAAATTTCACACATGATGTAAATCACTAATTGAATTTTTGTGTAACCAGATGAATTATTGCTTAAACTTAAGGTTTTATAACTTTGCACTTTCTATTTATCGAATTATTGTTCTTTAAACACTACACTTTAAAAAATACTTATGTTACAGATTATTCTCTTATATTAAAGATCCAGCCCTCAAAATTTCCAAGAATGTAGTAATCATAAAGTTCTATCGAAAACCTTATAACCAAAATTACTGTTAGAAAGGAAACTATTTTTCTGCAAGCTAATTTTACTTTTAATTTTGTAAAAATTATTTGATTTTCTGAAGCCCTAAAAATATCTTAACCTTTTTATAAAAATTTTGGCTTTATAAGATATATTGGGGAGCAAAAAAGACAAAAAATTCACGGGATTACAAAAAATCATGGTTGCACAAATCAATTATGGAGATTCCATATTAGCTATAATATATTATTATTTTTTAAAAAAATAGATTAATAAATATTATTATTTACTTTTTCAACATTGTCTAATGAGTTTTTGATAGTTTTATTAGACTTATTCAAGTTAAATTTTTGAGATTATTATTATTCATATTTAACATTCTTTAAAAATACTACAACTTTGAACTCCAGATTGAATAGAAAGAATATATACCACATATCCAAATAATGTCTGAATATTATACTTCTAGATTAATATTTTATAATTCTTGTTTAGATAAACTCCTGCAAAAAGTAAAATCGTGATTATTTTTAATTTAGATTTTTGAATTTTTATCGATTTTAGGCCGGCATTATAAATTTGGCCAGAATTATGAAAATTTCGGCCAGAATTATGAAAAAAAGATTACCAATTTTTAACAAATACACGAACTTTGTAATTTCTAATTATTGTTGATATGTGATATACATATTAAAATAAAGTTGTACCAAAAATACAGTATAACCTGTTATATAATAGTCAAAAAAATTTACTCAAAAATTTGTTATTATATAATTACATAATTTATTTCCAAATAAATAAAATCCGTATTATACATATATAATTATAATATTTACATGTCAAAATTCAAAAAGAAAAGGGAGTTACGACAAGTGCCTTTATCAAAATTTCTCTTTTTCTTTTGAATTAAGTAAGATCTATATAACAAAAGCGAAATATAAATAATAATATAATATAACAGAACAGGTAATAATATATAACTATTCTCTTGATAATTTAAAATTCTTTTTCGTTTTAAATCATCTTTTTTTTTTTTAATAAAAAATATAATCGTTAATAATAAAATAATAAATAAATTAAAATTTTAAAAATATATTACTTCTGGCAATAATTCATCTTTTTCCTAAATTATTTGTTTGATTTGAATTATTTAAAGTATCATACTTGGTATTCATTATATCAAAATGATCATTAGAGAGATCTATAGAAATATTTATGTATATATATATATATATATATATATAAGAAATTATTATCAATATAATGAAATTATTTCAATCTTAAAAAATCATTTAAACCAATAAAATACCTGATAATTTTGAATTAATAGATTCTAACATGGAATTCAATGATATACTGTAATATCTAGAATTGGGATGCTCATATCCTGGATTTTTTACAAACGGTTTGTCGAATTTAATCATTCTAAGTCGTTTTGCTTCAGTTTCATTAAATTCTAACCAAATATCCGGACATTTTTTTTGAAAATAGTCCTTAGAATAATAATGAGGAGCATAATAATAAATAAAATTTTTTGTTAAATCATAAATTTCTTCTATATCAGGTCGTTGAGAAGGATTCGGGTCCCAACATCTTTCCATTAAATTCACCCAACAATCCGGTGTATCTTCGGTAATTTCTGGTCTTTTTCCATCCAAAATATCTAATATAAGTTTGGGTCCATGATCCTGATCATGAAATGGTCTATGTCCTGATGTTAATTCCCATATAATCATTCCTAAACTATATATGTCTGATGCAAATGAATATGGTTTTCCCTTAAAAAGTTCTGGTGCCATATATGGAATTATTCCATATATTTGAGATTTTCTTGAAAGATATGGTTTAATAGTTGCTGGTTGACTCATTCCTAAATCAGAAATAATAGCCCGATTTTTAATAAGAATATTTCCACTATGTAAATCTCGATGTAAAATTTTCTTATCATGAATCTTTCTAATTCCATCAACTATTTCTCCTAAAAATTTAAGTTTTAATCCCCAAGTTATTTCTTCAAAATTTCTATTTAAAAAATGATGTAAGTCTCCATTTTTTGCATAATCTAAAATGAATGCATAATTTTTGGTTTGTGGAATTTGGGTTACTCCATGACATTGGATTGTATATCCCCCAAATTGATATCCCCCAAACTGATATGTATATTTTAACTAAATATTATACATATAAATATAATAAAATATATAATAAAATATATAATAAAATATATAATCAAATATATATATAATAAAATATATAATAAAATATATAATAAAATATATAAATTTTAATAAAAATAGTTGTTACCTCTTCAAAAAATTCAGTATCCATATTTTGGGAATTATTTAGGACTTTCAAAACCACATCAGTCGTCACCTTTAAAAAATGTCCTTTTTGACCTTTTTTAGCTGTATAATATGGTTTTCTCCAAGTTGCCTTATAAATTTCGCTAAAACCTCCCTTCGCAATAAATTCTACATTTGTTATATCTTCATATGGAACCCATGATAAAAATTCACCATGTTCACTTTCTTTTGAAATTTGAGTTTCTTTGATGAAATCATCAATGTCTTTATTTCCACTGTTAACAATTTGAGAGTTCATAGCATCACACCGTTGACAGAAACGAAATCGATTAATACGTTTCCTTGTGATGCATATTCTACATTTAATTAATTCAGAAGATCCATCAAGTTTTCTTGTTTTAAAAGTCATTTTTTAAATAAGATAAGAACTTAAAATTTATTTATATTTATTATATTTATTTATATTTATTATATTTATTTATATTTATTATATTTATTATATTTTATTGAATGTAAAATAGTCGACCAAATTTGGAAATATAAACACAATTTGTTTCATAATAATCTTTAAATTTAATATATTTGACACTGGAAATGCAAAAAAAAAATTTATGCTTAAAATTAAAATGATTACATTCAGGAATAAAGTGACAAACATTTAAACCGATAATTATGATGATTAGGTTAAAATTTCTATTTTCGGTTTGTGTCACAAACCTTTGACTTTATTGTAAAAAAAAAAATTTTTTTTTGGTTATCTTGTAGCTAGTCCTTTGTGACAGTTTGACAAACACCTTTTCTTAGATGAATACTTGAATATGGTAAAAAAAAAAAAAAAATCAACGAAAATCTAATCTGTATCAAAATATAGAATGATAAATAAATAAGATTTTCGAAAGTTATTAAAAACGAAACCTTTTAATATATAATCTATTAATCGCCAAACCATACTTTATAGCTGTTTTATTAATTTAATAGTAAGAATTTTTAATCTCTATATTTAGAAAAAAAAAAAGTCGGAAATTTTTTACTATAACCAAGTAGAGTAGCAATGAGATTTCTTTCAAATTATACAATGGTTTTACATAAAAATAGGAATTTATTTCTTATTTTCAAAATTTATTTTTTTTTTTGTAATGTAAAAAAAAAATTCATAGAAAAGGAAATTTGTTTATTATTTTAGTTTAATTAATTTGATAATCAGAACAACAAAATTTTGTTTACTTTGTATCATTGCAATTTTTGGTTCATTTCTATGGCTTGACCTTAATAAAAGCTGTGCTGTTGACTTTAAAAGCTTAATTTTCAGAAACCGATAATTGTTAATTTACACAATTTACGGTGATAATTTTTTCCATCCATAAGCGCACAAGTAATTTTATGTTCAATAATTGGTTCATTAAGAGATAGGTTATTACGATTATAATAATGGAAAAGTAAATATTTGTATGAGAGTTTTAATATAGATTAATTGCATTTAAAATAACCTGCTTAAATCCAGTAAACTTTTGTCGGGAGCGCTAAATTCTCCAATGGTTAACATAAAATAAAGAAACAAATGTACTTCCTAAGTTAAAGCATAATTATTTTACATATCATTATATAAAGGCAACAAATTCGTTAAAAGTTTTTTGCCTTTTTCTTAACATTACGAACTTCATTTTTCAAAATGACTCATTCTCATCAACATTTATTTTCGAAATTTTTGAAAGTCCCTCGATCTTTTAGAAAAGAACAAGGTTTTATAATGAATTAAAATTTCCTAAAAATTTTGTGCTTACATTATTGATAAATGTATTAAAATAATATATAACGGATAAATTAATGAAATTAAATAAAAATTATTAATAAAATTATTAATAAAATTAATAAAATTAATAAAATTAATGAAATTAAATAAAAATTATTAAAATTATTAATAAAATTAATAAAATTAATAAAATTAATAAATTAAATAATTCAAATATAGATAAGAGAGGAAATTTCAGAGGATTTACACCCTTTGACACTCAACAATTACTTCTTGCTCAACAATTGAGTGATAATTATTTCAAAATCTCTATTGAAAATGCTGGAGATCAGCCCATTAACGCAGTGTTAGCTCAAGCCGATAAAGATGCCCAAGTTTATGACCCTGAATTAGTTCGTTATGCTCTCATGGTTTGGATTGTTCATGATCCAGAAGCTCGTCGCCGAAAAATTAAAATTCCACCCTTAGGATCACGTGCGGATCATATCGTGACCCCAGGATTGTCATTACAAGCATCCACCGGGAGAATTCCTCTTGAATCTGGTGATCCTCTAAGTTGGTGGAGAGAAGATCCAAATTTGTGTGAACATCATGAACATTGGCACATTGTGTTTCCGGCCTTCCCTGTTAATGGTAAAAGTAAGGATCGGGAAGGTGAAAATTTTGTTTTTATGCATCGACAAATGTTAGCAAGGTAAATAAAGTTTAATTTTATATTTTATATGTATATTTATTTATATTAATTGTTATTATAATTCTGTTAGATATGACATTGAACGTATTACGCAAGGTCTTAAAATTGCAAAACCTTTGGATAATTATAATGAAGAGATTGAGGAGGCCTATGACCCGAATCCTAATTTATCCACAAATCCCGATGATGATCCAACAACTGCTGATATTCCTTTCGCAGCTCGTAGCGTAGGAAGTACACTTAAAGATTTAGGCAAATATTAGGTGTCTCGTAATATTTAATATTATTAATATCTGTAATAACATGTAAATATCTTTTAGGTGGAAATAATACGATCGCTATGATGACACAATATAGGAACCAACTTATTGATTCTATCAATGGAAGGGGAAGTACACCTTTTGGAACGGATGACAAATCAGCAACTTTAGTAGGAAACACTTTAGAAACTACCCTACATAACCTTGGTCACGTTATGATTGGTTCGTGAAGAAGATTTATCTAGCATTTATTTACTATTATTTTTTTTGACTTAAATATAACTCTTCAAATTTATTATAATAGCGTATATTATGACACCCGATGATCTTGATAGTAATTATTTATTATTATTATTATTATTATTATTATTATTATTGCATTAACAAAATCCGAGTTGACTGACTGATTAATACTTTTACCCGAATGCAGGTTCTGGTGTGTCACCAGGTGTAATGATCGAAACCAGAACAGCGTCTCGAGATCCTGTTTTCTACCGATGGCATCGTCACATAGATGATATATTTGCGGTGAATAATCCTAGGATTAATATAATAATCTTGATCCATTCATTATTCATTATTTAATATTATTTGTTCATCAAAATATTTTATTGCGTGTATATATATATATATATATATATAGCTTTGGGAAAACAAACAAGCACCTCATGACTTCAAAGATGCACCACCTGTTGTAATCAGACAAAATGATATCATTCTTTCTTTTAAAGATAAATTATTGGAAGTGGATGCAAACGGAAACTCCGATGGTTGGTTTGAATATGCAAAAAGAGAATTTGGTGGCCAGAATTTCGATTCAGATGTATCTCATAATACAGTGGTAACCAATGAATTGGAAACTGAGATGAGGGACAGAGATTTTATATGGGCTGAAGATAATAAGTCTTCGTCCAAAATTACATATTTATATCCAAGGGAATTCTATTATTTCTTCCGTGTTCAAAATACTACTAATGAGGTATTGTTTTTTTAAAGGTGAAAATTTAAACAATTTTACATTTTTCACATAATATTTATCGTATAATTATTTGATTTAGCCCATTGATATCACTTTACGAGTATTCCTTGTTCCTGAAGAGTTAAAGGATTCACGTGTACATTGGATTGAATTAGACAAAATAAGAAAAAAGTTAGGACCTAATGAAAAGGCAGTTTTCTCTCAAGACTGTGATGAATCTGTGATAATTCGTAAACCCGCTCAAAAGACTCCCGATCAAATGGATAGATCCATTACTCCTGCTGAAGCGGAAGAAGCATCAATCTTAAGTGGTGATGCAAAATCTGATGAATTCTTCTGTGATTGTGGATGGCCATTTAATCTTTTATTACCACGAGGTTCTAAGGAAGGACTGAAATGTAAACTTTTGGTGTTTATCACGGATGGCGCGCTAGACACTGTACAATCACCGACTCAACCTAAGAAATGTGGCAGTTTATCATTTTGTGGTGCACAATGGGGAGAGCCATACCCTGATGCTAGACGTATGGGTTATCCGTTCGATAAGCCTTTCAAGAATAACTCTTTTGAAGATACTTTTGCTGGATTATCGAATGTAGCTATTCGCGATGTTTCTATTAAATGGGTTAAAGATTTCCCTGATGTTTCAATCTTATTGTAAAAAGATTTTTTTTTTTTTTTGATATGTTGCAACTTAATTTAAAACTTATCTTAAATGTATCAAAAATGTATTGTATATCTGAATAAATTATTTTTTAATAAATATTCTATGAAAATATAAATATATAAAGGTTTGCTTAATTTTCTTTTCGAAATGAATTTTGATAATAAAAAAAAAACATAAAAATGTTAAAAGCAGCAATACTTTTCTATTAAACGTAAGCAATATTACAAACAACTTATTCTAACAGCAAAGTATTTTAAAATGATAATAAATGAGCAAATCATTACAATATACTAATAAAAGAACCACAAATAACATAAGTGATATTTAGTATTGGATAATGTTCAACAAAATCTGATGCACTTTATCATATAAATTCGTTCAAAGGCCATTGAATATTATTGGTCAGGACATTTTCGTAGCGGAGCAGTTATGATCATCACCTGAAGAAGTTCACTTTTCAAAATAACTAAAATAATTGTATTGTGATCGCAAATAATTTATAGATCGAACTTAGAATCTTTGAAATAAATTTATTGTTGTATTGTTGTATTGATAAACATTTTACAGTTATTACGCGTAATCTAATGATAAATTGCATAGGATATTAATGTAAATTATATGCAAAGAAAATCACGTCACACAAAAAACACAAAAAACAGAATTAAAAAAGTATAAATTGATGTTTTTAATTCAATCTTTCAATTGTACATATTTTATTTTATCCTCAAGTTCTTCTTCTTAAAGACAAATGCTTCTTTTTTAATAATGAAAATGAATATATATTTCACCAAATGTGATTACTAAAGCAGATTTTTGTTTCACTAATTCTCCTTTTTTTATTAAATAATATAATTCTTAAATTTTTAACATTTCGAAAGATTAATCTTATGTATAATTTTTCTGTGTAGCGTTACGTTCATTTTCTTCTACAATTATTGGTTTTATTTTTTACATTTGATTTGATTTTGATAAATCAATTATGCCCAACAATTCCTTGAGATATAAGGTTTATAAGCAAAAAAACCTTTTAGATAAAAATTTAAATGGAAAAAATGCTAAAGATAATTTTGATAACTCAGATAATCTATTTACAAATGATTTAAAGTTAAAAAATCAGATTTCTAGTAAAATAAGTTTATGTACCCTTCCTACCGAAATACTTTTGAGAATTTTGTATGAACTTATCATATCCGAAAGTCCAAACCCTCCCAAAACCGCTATACTTTCATTTCCTTTAGTTTGTCGAGTCTTATATAAACTCTCAAGTGATCGCATTATATGGGAACAAGTGTTTCTTTCTGAATATGACGTTTCAGCAAGAAAAAGAAGGTTTTCCGTTTGCAATTCAAGAAAAATTTACTATCGAAGATCATTATTAAATGTAGATCAGATGAATTCAAGTCTTGATGCATTGGAAAATTCTTTAAAAAATAAATTATTACCAGAAAAAGAAGAACAAAAAGTTATCGACAATGTTTTAGAAGTTTTAACTCGTTTATGGGTTCTTGTCTCCGAAGATGGTAATGTTATATATCTTTTATTATTAATCATTAAAATCATTAACATTTATTATTCATTCGGTTCTTGATTTAATTTTTAATTTTTAATTTTTAAATTTTTTTTTTTTAAAAAGATGAAAGAAATTCAACGAAACTTAATAATTTACGTGCTTCGGAGTTTTGTGCTAGTGTTTTTTATTTATTATACGCGGATTTGGAGTCTACATTTAAATTTAAAAATTTTGTTTGTATATTCATTGCTATAAAAATAATATCAATAATGTTAACTTACGGTAAACACATTTTTTTTTACATAAATTTATTTATTTGTTTATTTATTTTATTTATTTATTTATTGATAATATATAATTTATATGAATTTATAGGAAATTTACAACAAGAAGAGATTGTGAAGAATGTAGCAATAAAGTTACGTGAACGTGTGTTAAATTGGGATCCCAATAAACACGCCGTGTTTCCCATGTTTGATTGTCACGCTCTCCATATTTATTTAAGATATATTACAAAAGATGAGAAAAAGCCTCTAGATCCAGATTCTAGATTATTTGATTCTCGTAAATCTGATGAGAAATTACAATGGACTGATATGGTTGATGTAAGTTATATTCTAATTATTAATTGAAATCGTTGAATCTTTGAATCGTTGCGACGATTTATAAAGTAAATAAATAATCAAATTTATTATTATTATTATCAAATTTGTTAAAAGGTATATTCTTCCAACAAGATTTTATGGTGTCTCAGAAATGATGGATATGATTTTCCTTACGGTCCACCAAGATATTGGACTGGATTATGTATAGATAACGATAAATTAATTGTCGACAAGTTTTTACTTGTGGATTTCGATTTCATGGAACTTCAAGTAGTCGAAGAACACAATGAAGAAGAAGAAGAATATAATGAAGAATTTGGAGATGTTGATAAATGTACCTATAAAGATAATTTAAGTTATATTATAGAGGGCACCTTAACAGATGATTCCGGAAAATCCTTTCATATCGAAGGATTTTCAGTTCCAATTGATAATGGTAGAAGAGTAAGTTTTCGATATGTTGATAATACAAAAACAATTGGTACCAATAATGAATATAAAGTATGGAATTATTACGGATATTTGACTGCATATGGAATTATTGGTAAATGTTGGCCCGACGGAATGATAGTTGAGAATGCAAGTTTTTTTTGGCTTTGGGAAGACATATAGATTAAAAAATAAATAATAGAGAATAATTTATTTAGATATTTTTTCTTCCAATGTATTTTATTTATATTGCATTTTTTTTTCAAAGCAACAACGAAAAATTATTTATTTGTTTAATAAAGAATTTTTATAGACAAAAATATTATAGATATTATAAATAAATATTGTCAAACCAAAATATATCCTTCCCCCCTCTAAATCTCAAAAATAATGCCTTAGTAATGTAAAAATTAAATATAATGCATAAATAATGTCTCGATCATTTTTAATGAAAATTTTATCAAATCACAAATTTATTTATGTAATAAATCTATCTACTGTTTATTTAAATCATTCGATCAATAATATCTTGAAGAATATCTTCTGCATCTTGTTCGCCATTATCTCTAGCTTTAGTTAACCAATGAAACATTTTCAAAATATCTTTTTGCGTTCCATAACCATTCTTAAAACATTTACCAACTTGTAATTGACCAAATGCATAATCATTTTCTGCTGATAACAAATACCATTGATATGCTTTTTCATCATTCTTCTCGACTCCAATTCCTTTATGATAACAATAACCAACATCACATTGAGCTATATCATATCCTGTTTCTCCTAGTTTCAAATACCATTCAAATGCTAGTTTTTCATTTTTTTCAACACCTTTACCATGTTCGTAACAATGAGCCAATACATATGCTGCTTCAATATTTCCTGCTTGAGCCGATTGTAAATATAATTGGAATCCTTTCGCTTCATCTATTTCAACACCTAAACCATCCTGGAAACAATATCCAAGATTACATTGACCGACAAGATTTCCATTCTTTGCGGATTTATGATTCCATTCAAGTGCCTTTTTGTCGTCTTTTTCATCAACACCTCTTCCACTATTATAACAATACCCGACACATGATTGAGCCCAACTTGAGCCATTTTCTGCTGCATCCATAAGTATTTGAAATGCTTTCTTTTCATCTTTCTTTAATCCCAATCCATTATAATACAATAATCCAAGAGAAATTTGACCAATCGACTGATTGTCTCTTTTAAATATATCATAAGTTGAAAGAGATTCCGAGTCCTCAAGCATATCATATTCGGATTCATCAACTGACAGTGAATACATTTCAAAAGCCATTTCATAGTCGACTAATGTACCAACTCCGTGTCGATAGAAAAATCCCACTAAACTAGTGAAATAAGAAAATCTTGGATGTTGAAGAATTTGCGCAAATACTTTAGTGGGATTTTTATCAGCTTTTTCCATATATTTTCTAACCATTAAAGCCACGTGTTCGGAATGATGTTGCATATTGAATTGGTCAACATAGTGTTGAAATAATTTCTTAATATAATAATCTATTTCCTCAAAGGTTTCTTCCGGAGGCACATCAATTTTAATATCCGATGAAGATAAAATAGAATCCTCGGTGTCATCTATGTCAGCAATTTCTATATTACTCTTCGTTCCATTCTGTGCAGATTTAGAACTTTCACCATAATCTTCATTATATACGTACGAAGAATCGGCAATATCTCTATTATTTTCATCAAAAAAAAAAAATTAAAATTCTTTAATATAATAATTTTACAAAGTAAAATAGATAAAATAAAATAAGTTTAATTATACCCATTAGTTTCAATATTATCTTTGGTTAAATTATCAAGTATCGACATTAAAATTTCGTATTCGGTTATCACATCATCAACATCGAGTTCATTAAGTTCTTTGTAAACTTGTTCAACAGTTGGACGTTTAGTATCATCGTGTTGCCAACTTTCTATAAAATATTAAATAATCTTTTGTTTTATTATCATTCAATGAATTAAATAATAAAATAATTTTAATATTAAAATGGAATACCTTTATAGATTTTCGCATATCTTCGAGGAGTTCCTTGTTCAACAGTTTCTCGTTTACCTCTAACAATTTCTTTTATCAATTCATTGTTTGATAATTTTTCCGATTCAAATGGAACTCTACCACTAGAGATTTCCCAAAGTAATACCCCTAAACTGTATATATCCGAACTTCTTTTATGACCAATTGATAAAAGAATTTCCAAAATTTGAGGATCCATGTATTGAAATGAGCTAAGTGATTGTACAAGTAAATTTGAAAATTCGGCCATTCTTCGGGATATTCCGAGATCACTTAATCTAATATGACCTTTTTGAACAAGAATATTTTCGGAATCCTATTTTTATCATTTGGGAAAATATAAATAATTTTTAATAATCTGATATTTGAAATATGAAATATAAAATGATTTAAAGAAAAATATTAAATAATTTATTAAAAATATATTAAAAATATATTAAAAATATATTCACCAAATGCCCATGGACAATTCCATTTACGTGCAAACACATAACTGCACTAGTCACTTCTCTTGCAAGTTGTAATTTATTACTCCAATTTAATTCACTAAAATGGGATTCTAAATACTGACGTAAAGAACCTCCATCAGCGTATTCAACAACCAACTTAAATGTATCGTGGGATGAAACTAAATAAATTTATGTCAAAACAAAATATTTAGAAAAAATTAAGTTTAAATAAATAAAAATAATAAAATGCTTACATCTAGTTATTCCATAGAATCTCAAAATGTTATAATGATATTCCAATTTTTGATGTTGTTTAATCTATATTATATTCAAAATAGCATTCATTGCATTTATTCAAAAAAATCATCGAAAAAAAACGAAACAAATTTAAATAAATTTAAAAACTACCTCATTTATCATATCCTGAAGTTTGAATTCTTCCGTTAATGAAATTGGCTTAAGGACTACGGTTCTAGTGGGATTTCTCAGTTCAGCTTTAAATATAGTTCCATGAGAACCGGCCGCAACCTCTTCAAATCGTTCAAATTCATTGTGAGAGTAAACTACAATATGTTCCCTTTGAAGTATTCTATTAATTATTGTTTCGTCCATTCCATTAGTTAAATTTTGGTCCGTGGTGCTTAAAATTTCATCCGACATTATGACAGTTGATTTATTATATTCCGTTAGGGGAAACAATGTATTTGTGCAAGATTGAAACTTGGGTTAACAATGTCGATTATATCGATTTTTGGAAATTTTTTTTTTTGAAATTATCACTTTAAACAAAAATTATACTATTTTACAGAAATTTTCAAAAATCTTTCGTTTGTAGTAGTAGTAGTAGTACGGTTTTTGGTTAGTTTCGGCATCACGCTTCTCCTGGTTGGGTCAAAATTATAAATTAAAAAGATTTCAAAGATGAAAAAAAATTTAATCAATAAAAAATTACCGGCAAACGATGTTGCTGGCAAAAAAGATAGAACAACGGAAACTACTAAGAATTCATTTTTGTAATATTGAAAGAAATTATTAAATAGTTATATTATTTTTTTAAAGATGTGAAAGCTAAAGTGAGGATGGAAAGAATGGATAATAACAAGTGTTTTTATAGAATTTTTGCCCATAAGTTAAAGATTCACTCTACAAGATATGGTTAGACATAATTGCATTTTTCTTATATTTGGGATAAGAATAATCTCGTAAACAATTTCCTCTGATAATTTATTTACTTTTTACATTCATTAAATAATAATACAATAAGCAAAGAATACAAGAATAATATCACAATTTCGAGAAAAACATTTACGTCTTTTATTTATGAAACGGCGGCGAAGTATCGTAGATATTCATGATACGCGCATTTCTATTTTTTAAATAATTTAAATAATTGACCAAAAATTGATCTTTGATGGAGAACTAATTTTGGGCCATAATACATATTAATCATAGCTATTTGTATCTCATTTTATGTTTAACTTAACAATAAGTTATAAAGACAACAATTTCGTTTTAAAAAGTTATAAAAATTTACAATTTTCACAAAAAGATGGAATTTATTCTTAGTCTTTTATCATGTGTATTATTATCTACATTGAAGCTAAAGTTGACCAAGAGTAATACAAGAATCTCTTAAAAACAAATCATACTATTATAAATGTAAAGCTTACAAAGAGACATCGAAGCTTCTCCCTACTCTATGAGATGCAATTCATCTCAATATTATTACTACACTCGAAATTTTTTTTTTTTGAAATTATCACTTTGAACAAAAATTATATCACAAAGAAAATTGAGTTATTATTTAAAATAAATAAATCTTTATTTGACAAGACAAATTTAAAAATCACATGGCCCTCCTATCCAATAATTGGAAAAATTCTAGAAAAATAGAAAAATGAAAAAAAATATACATCAAATAAAAATATTTACATTTAAATGATAATGTAATTTCTGCCTGTAATGCTCAAAAGATTCAAGCATCAACCTCACATATATAACAGTTCAAAATGTATATTATGTGGAAGGTATGAGGAAACTGATATACATGTGTTTGAGTATAAAAGAAATAATAATGAAGAGAGTGAGTACATACCAATGACAAATCATTACAAACAACTAATTAATTGTTTAACTATAAAAATTCAAAAACAAACAGATGATATAGAGGAAGACAAAATACAAAGTGAACTTAGGTCCCTAAGTGAATTATGGAAGTTTTGGAGAGATACAGTTGAAATGAGTTCACCTAGGATCATATTACATGAATTAATCAAGGGATTCATATCACAATCATTAGTATTTAAAGTTATATCAATATTGAAATTTAGAGAAAGAACCAGAAAAACAATTATTGAAAAAATGGTTAACTTCAAAGAGTATTTAAAAATTACTGAAAGGAATGGTTTGAAAAAGTGATACTATAGGAAACTAAAAATAATATTACAAATAGATTGAAAAAGAAAGACCAATTTAAAAAAGGTGAGAGAAATAAGAGAATATATCAGGAAATTTTGAGAACAAATATATCCAGATATATTTGAGAATTGAAAAAATTCAAATATATGTAAATATATTCACATAAATTCATGAATTTATTTGGATTTTTTCGATTCTCAAATATTTGGAACAAATATATCTAGATATTTTTTGATTTAGAAAAAATCCAAATAAATTCGTGAATTTATGTAAATATATTTACATATATACAGATTTTTTTGATTCTCAAATATATCCAGATATATTTACCACTATACCTGCCACCCAAATTCAAAATCCAAATGCCAAAATTCCAAATGCCAAAATTCCAAATCCCAAATCTCAAATTATGATTAGTATTTTTTGCTGAAATCCCAAATTCCAAATCCCAAATACTAGTAATTTGGAATTTTGGCATCCCAAATTCCAAATGATTTGGGATTTGGGCAACACGTATATGTAATACTATAATAATAAAATATATAATAATTAATAATAAAATAATACAGATATGAATAAATAAGATAATAAAATA
>CAJVPK010000679.1:0-24226 GCA_910592015.1 Diversispora eburnea | reverse complement strand
AAGATGAAGCACAAGGATGAAAAAGATATCGTACGAGGATGAATAATCCGTCATCCTGGATGGTAACACACTCATCCCGGTGTCACTGTCATCCTAACATCATCTCTTGTGACTTCCGTATCCACTATAATTCTTGTATAGCGTTCCTCGTGATGTTTGTGCCACCACAGTACATACATATGTACTGTGTATCATAGAGTAACGGGTATTTTTCTTGTGTCAATTGTATTATAAAATTCTTTTCTATCCGTCTCTCATCCTCATCCTAAAAAATTATTTAAATAAATAATTTATTCTTTCCAATGAAACCTGTAAAAATCTTCATTAATTTGATGATTTTAATCATTGTACTTTTTTATATGAATTTATTATATTTAAAAAAATTAAATAGCTCATTTTTTTGATATTTTTCTTTTAAAAAAGGAAATATTTTCGAACTATTATTTTAAGATGTTATTTAATTGTATTGGTATTTCATTATTATCGATCAAAATGAAGATTTTAAGTAATGAAAGCTCTACATATCGTAAAAAAAAAAAAAAAAAAAAAATTAAAATTGAAATATAATTATATTTTGTTCAGATAACTAACATTAAATTATGGCTAATTTATTTTGATTTTTTATAACAATCTATTCTATAATTATTATATGTATTAATATTTGAATGAAAGAATAATTGATATTTTAATTATATTTACATAATTATTATTCTATTCCATTGAAGAATTATGTGAAAAAGTGAATTTACTCGATGAAAGAAAGTATCACCATGTATTAATGATACTGCTACTAATGCTTTCAGTACTTTTAATTCTATAGGTATAGGTATAGAAGAAGTCAAAGAATTCACAACACAAATACACAATAATGACATCAATAATCCAAGCCCAAGCCTAATGACAACAGAATGAAAATCAACAACTGTGGATTATAATCGAGGAGATGAAAGAGGCTTGAAGAATTAACAAAATATTTTTCTTATATAATTTCTAGTAAATAACAATTACATATTTTATTCATTTTTTATTATATTTATTTTTATTTTTATTTAGATGATACTATTGAAGATTTTTAAATGAATAAATATTCTTATACAATAAATTCGATTAATCTAGTTCGGAGTCAAGAGAATAATTTATATTATAAATTCTTCACATTACGTATAGAGTATATTTTGTATGAATTAAATTAACTTAATTTTTTATATTTTATTTATCTAATAATAAAAAATATCAATGGTATTTATCATATGAATTTTTTTACAGAAGTCTAATTATTATAATTTTTAATGAGGTTTAAAATGATAATTACTGAGTTATTTTTTTTTTTTTATTTGGGATTGAACTTAATTTTTCGAATAAATTTAAAAGTATCTTTTTTTTTCCAATATTGAATTTTTAAAATTAAAAATTAATATTTACACAAAAAATCAAAAATTTAAAGAATTATATTTATTTCTGTATAATTTTTCTTTAATTTTAAATATTTACATAAAAATAAACACAACTATATTTTATTCATTGAAGAATAATAGCTTGATTTTATTATTATTGTTGCTGTAGCTTGTTATTACAATTGTAATTTTATTTTATCATCGTTACAATATGCTAATATATGTTAATAAAATAAAACAAGCTTTAAACTTTAATAAAAGGATTTAATAATAATGTTAAAATGAGCTTATGTCTTCGATAAAAATAAATAATTAATTAATACTAGAGAATATATATTTGTCTTCGATCTTTAATATCTTCAATATTCATGTAAAAAATATAACAAGAAAATATATTAGATGATATTTGATATTTCAATTATTGTTATTCAAAATAGTAATAATTAATTAAAATTCCAATACCTTATAACTATTCAATATCTTTTCATGATTAATTGTCCCGCGGACTTCAATAAAAAAAATATTTTTTTATTAGTTGTTTATTCTTTATTAATTTATTCCTTTTTTTTTTTTAACGAAAATTTATCGAAAGAATAAAAATGATTAATTGGATCTTTTTTTTTCGTTATTCTGTAATTATCATCCATTTTTAAAGGCAATACATAATTATAAATGCTTTATAAATAAATTTTACAATTGAATATAAATTAAATATATTCAAAAAACTCTAATGATCTTTTTATAAATTATTTTAATTAAGAAATCATAAAATAAAAATGATAATAAGAAACCATAAATAATTTATTATTTACTACAATGTCAACAGCGATGACTTGATATAACTTGGACCAGTTTTCTCATTTGTAATTTTTAATTTCCTTATAGAATTAATATAATAAAATTAGATATATATTAAATTTAATTGATTATTCATTAATTTACAGATATTTATGCATTAAAAAAATTACCTTTATCTTTGAACATTCAAATAATAAGATCTTGATCATAAATTTTTGAAATAATAAATGCTTATATATTACAAAATTCTCTGTATAAAATACTTATTATTATCATCCTACTTAAAGTTACTTAATACGATATATTTTCGATTATGTTTTAATCTAATCTACAATAAAATCATTTAAGTATAAGTTAAATAAATTTAACAATATACAGTATTAAATAAACTTGTACCCTCGTATTTTTATTATTTGTTCATTGGAATTTTTGATATAATTTATTTTTTTCTAAAATTAATTAAAATCTTTGAAAAAATAACTTGAAATTCAACAATTATTTTAATTAAACCTTCGCAAAAAATTTGTATTGAAAATTAAATATTTCAATAGTTCTTAAGTATTATCTTTGGAAAAGAAAGTTGATCTTTTATAAATAAAATGAAACCAATGTAATGAATACAATGTTAATAATTTTTTTTATCTTTTAAAAGACTTGTTTCCCATTCTAATAAACACTTTCATTCAAAATGTCGTTTCTTTTCTAGAAAACGTTTTTTTGTAATGTATAATTTTATTAATTTATACTTTTCTATTATTTAAGAATAATAAAACCAATAATAAATGTTTAATAATTTTAATTCAAAATGCTAAATGATCTATAATTAAAACTTTCTTTAGAACTCAACTTGTTTTTGTTCCTGATTTATTTTCCTCTAACTTTTTACTTTGGTTACCACTTACCGATTTCGTAAGAAATAATTTATTTGCTCAAAAAGAATTTTTAAATAAACCAGGCCACCAATAAGGGTTCCACAAAGTCAACTCGAATCGGATTTTATCTATATTCGGATCTGATCCGATATTCTAAATTCTTAATCAGATCCGGATTTTTCTTCTCTTCATATACGGATCCAACTTTTAAAATCCGAATCCATAAAAAATCTTGAATATTTTTAATTCCAAAAAATTTATACCTCTTTCTCTTTCCCTCCCTCCCATTTCTATTTTCTTCTCTCCCCCAACTATTGGATTAATCTGAAACCTTCCAGATTTTTATTTTTTGGTTACGATCCGATCAGTGGGTTGAACCTTAAGTATGATCTTCAAATCAATTAGGATTCGAATATTTTTGTGGAACTCCAGAAGAAACACTCAAAATGTCAATTACCTTTGTTTGTAACATTTTATTTATTATTCTGGTTTGGGTTACTCAATTCTAGTTATTTTGCGAAATAATAAATAAAAAAAAAGTTTTAACCATTCAGATTGTTCAGATATAAATTTATTTATCGATATTTAAAAAAAAAAATAAACTTCTACCTTACATATTGAAAGTGAAGAAAATGTTATCTGACGATGTGTGTCCAGAATGCAATCAAGAATATAACGGTTATTGGTGTGAACCTTGCAACTCGATACATTTAAAAAATGATTTTGATAATTGGGCAAGTGGAAATAATGCAATAGATAAATTTATTCAAGATGCTCAACTAAATGCAGATCATTATAATGAAGTAATAGAATGGATACCTTATGAAAGATTTCAAGATATTAAAGAAATAGCAAAAGGTGGTTTTGGCACTATTTATTATGCTAAGTGGTTTGATGGATATATTCATCAGTGGGACATTAAAAATCTACAATGGAAAAGACATGGTCAACGTAAAGTGGTATTAAAAAAGTTTGATGGTATTGGAGATGTGAATAAAAACTTCTTAAATGAGGTAAATTATATTCTAATTTAATATTAAACTTTATTTGAAAATGTATAATAATTAAAAAAAATATATATTATTTAGATATCCATTCACTTTAGAACAAACTATTCATATACGCCATCATTTTTTGGAATTACAAAAGATCCAGAAACTCACAAATACATGATGGTTTTAAATTATATATATGGTGGAAATCTTAGAAATTATTTAAATAAAAATTTTAATAATATTAGTTGGGAAAATAAATTAGAGTATTTAAGACAGTTAGCAAGTAAATTTACATTCATTCATGAATTAAATATATTACATCACGATCTTCACCCTGGAAATATTTTATCATATGATTTTAATGATTTATATGTTTCGGATTTTGGGTTAAGCAAATTAATTGGGAAAAATGAGGAAAATCCCCAAAAGAAAAATGTTTTTGGAGTATTGCCCTATATAGCTCCTGAAGTATTAGTTGGGGAAGAATATACAAAGGCGGCTGATGTTTATTCATATGCAATTATTGCTTATGAAATAGTTACTGGTTTACCACCATATTCTGATGTGGCACATGATAATGATCTAGCTTTGAAAATATGTAATGGATTACGTCCAAAAATTCCATTTTGCACTCCTAAATTAATTACACAAGTGATTATGCGATGTTGGGATGCTCGAATTACCTGTCGACCCACTTTTAAAGAATTATTTGAAGAGTTGCATGAATATTATCTTAATTATTATCAAAATAAGTATCAAAATAAGAATGAAATTAATAAAATTACAATTCAAATTGAAGAAGCTGAAGAATTTTCTAAAAATCAAACAACTACTGACACAACAACCACAACTCCACTTAATTATAAAACACATCCACAAGCAATTTATACTAGTAGACTTCTAAATTTTTCAAATCTTCCAAAACCTGTAAATGAAACAAATTTTGAAAAAAAGCTTGAGGAACTAACAGAATCTTTTTCTCAAATAATTACTAGTAAGTATTATATAATTTATTTTTTATTCAGTTTTAATTTCATAATTGATTATATTAATTTATTTTTATTTAGATGATGACATTGAAGATTTTTAAACATAACAAATATTATTGTAAAAGTAATTTGTATAAATTCGATTGATTTATTTTGGAGTCAAGAGATAATTTATATTTAATAAAGACGTCACTTAAGTATCGAGCATATTTTGCATGTTATATTTTATTTATCTAATAATAAAAAATTAACTATCAATAGTATTTTATCATATGAAACTTTTTAGAAGTCTATTTGTTATAATTTTTAATGACTTTTAAAATAATAATCAAATAGTTATTTTTTTATTTTATTTTGAGATTGAACTTAATTTTGAATAAATTTAAAAAGTATCTTTTTTATTCTGATATTAATGTTTTTCAAAGAATTATATTTATTTATTAAATAAATTTTATTTTTCATCAGTGATATTAATAATGTGGTGGGGACCAGTATTTGAAATTCAATATGCGGAACGCGCGATAGCCCAAATATTTAAATCTCCGCACATTAAAAAAAAGGCAATTAAGTACATTCCGCACAGGATTTAAAATTTGAATTTCAAACACTGGTAGGGACAGATACAATTGGAGTGTTACTAAGGATGTTTTGTATATTGAAAAGGGTTTTAATGAATAAAACTACATGGATAGAGAATATTGCGACTAAAAAAAGGAAAACACGATAATACAAAGTTACTAAATTTTCTACTCCTAATTACAATATTCAATTTAGTTTACATTTCTAATTACGTATCAGTTCTTTTCCTTTTTATATATGTCCTATATAAAATTTGACTATGTATAATGAAGAAAATTTTTGAGAAAAGGGGGTTTGCACCTTACTACAAAAACAGACTGACAGGGTCTTGGCTAATCAGTTTACAGGATCACAGGGCAGCGATGGTAAATAGTTTTAGCTAGCTCTTTTATGTATCTAACTGTTTTGTAAATTGTATATTTATTTTTCAATATAATAAACATCCTTGATTGAAGCTCCGTTGGTTTTAAAAAAAAATCAATGATGTTAATTATTATTATAATTAATTATCATCTGTATAATCTTTAATTTTAAATATTCAAATAAATATAAATAAAACTACATTTTCTTCGTTGAAGAATAATAAATTTATTTTATTGTTGTTTATATTATCACAATCATCATTATTATATCTTCGATAAAATACACTAATTTATACTATTCAACTAAAATAAGCTTTAAACTTTAATAAAAATATTTAATACTGATTTTAAAATGAGCTTATATCTTCGATAAAAATAAATAATTATACTAAAATAATATATTTGTCTTCGATCTTTAATACTAATCATATATTTTTATATGAATATTGAAGATATTAAAATATTTTAAGAAAATATATTATATTAGATGATATTTGATATTCCAATTATTTTTATTCAAAATAGAAATAATTAATTAAAATTCCACCTGTAACTTTCAATATCTTTTCATAATCAATTGGCTCGCCAACATACTAAAAATTAAATTAAGAATTCAATAAAATTATTGTCTTGTATTTTTGTCTAAATTTTCATTGAACAAATTATAAAAACGATAAATTGGGTCGATTATTTAAAAATTACTACCACCCATCATTTTTCATGATTCTGTAATACTATTTAATATATCTTTCCATGATCAATTGCTCATCATCATACAGAATATAAATTAAGACTTCTTAAACGAAAATATGTTTTATTTGCATTTTGATATTATTTTTCTATAAACTTCATCAAAAAATAAAGACTAAATGAAAAATTGAGTCGAGTATTTAACGTGACTCTCATTATTATCATGAATATTTTTAAATTGAAAAAATTTTAAAAGATGGTTGATTTATTCATTATCATTTTTCTATAAAAAATTTATTGCATTAGTATTAAATTAAAGATAATACATAACAAGATATAAAATAATTAATTAATTAATAATCACCTTTTCACTTTTTTAAATATTTGACCCTAATAATATAAATATTTTTTTAAAAAAAAACCTGTCCTAATGATAAATAATTTTTATTTTAAGAAAAAATATATAATTATTATTTACTCACCAGATGACTTGATATAATTTGTTCGCTTATAATTTTTATTATTTTTATTATTTTTATTATTTTTATTATTTTTATTATTTTTATTATTTTTATTATTTTTATTATTTTATATTATTTTTATTTTTTATTAATTATCATAGGATGTACATATCTTGATGTAAGTAAAAACTCTTACAATTAGGATCGTTATTTAACCGACCATGGGGCTTGGTGTTTCTTTCTCCATTATTTCAATTCTCCCAGCATATACATACAGTCGGGTTGGGAATAATCGATTCGTGCAATTCCTTCCTAAAATTACTTGGAAAGCAATTACAAATTTGTATAGAAAAATCCCAATCCTGCAGATAGTCGTCCCCAATATAGTCACCTCTCCTTCTAATAAAAAACAGATACATTTGCTTTTATATTTTCTCTCCGATTTTATAACGTGTCCAGTCATTTATTTTTATAGCCATCCATATTTTCTTTTATATCTAGAAATTGCTTCGAATTATCGCTTACTTCATTCGTTTTTATAATCTTAGTGGGCAGATTGTTTAATGGAGTAGGATCAGGAATATTTAAGTAGGAAGTTGATAAATATTCTTAATTTGTAAACAACTTAACTTTTACGCGAAAAAAAGCAAGTTAAATATTATCACACCAACCAATAAAATTTGCGATCAAAAAGCTAGACTCATTTTCTTATGTAAAATTTTTTGTTGAACTAGTATTCACTTATTTGCACTCTTCAAAGCTTACTCAAGCAGAAAAAACTGGGTTGCTCGCTTTTATTCTGCGGAAGTTTTTAAAACACAATCCCTGCGCAAGTGTCTGCTAGGTATAAAGTTGAAGGTCGGAAAAAAACTCTATTATTCATCATGAATATGCAGAGACCTACATTTGGGAGTCTGTTTGTTAATGACTCAAAGTCTACCATGATAAGCTTCAACGCCGGCCGTGCTTCTTCCCATACTTTTATTTCACAACAATTAAAGAATCTGGATTAGGTTTATTTTGGTCAATTAATCGAGTCGATGAAATATATTCTCCAATAATGTCAAATTTATGATAATAACTTGAAGAGTAATTAAAAGAACCCAATGACAAAGTCAATAATTTCGTCTCGCAAAACGTAATACAGGATAACGCTGAACCCGAAGTCGTGGACGAATTCTTTTAGCTTTAGAATTGAGAATTTCTGTCTACAAAATGATTCCTTAGTCTATAGCATCAACTCTAATATTCAGTAGCTTACCTTATAATAGAAATATTATTAAAATGTAAGGCGAGAATTTCTAACAGCTCCCCATAGTTGTTTTAAACAAATTATGTTAAAATAAGAAGAAGACATATTAATATGATTTAAAACTTTAGAATCTAAATGTGTCATACCCCCGGGACCTGATATTATTTACCATATAATTATCACCCATCCCATTTTATAAACAAAAAACCTTTTCTATTTTTTAATTTTCTTGTCGTCGATTATAATTCTATCTGTGCTAATACTCATAAATATATACTGTACATGTAATCAAGAATTACCTTAATGATGATATAATAATAATACTCTATAATCCAAATTTCATTCTTTTAGTATGATTTCATAAATTCGAAAAACTGTCGTATGATATTTTTTTTTTAAAAAAAAATGAAATTAATTAAAGAATCGAAAAATCATAAGTCAAAACAACATAAATTATAAAAGCAATTTTTATCATATCAACCTGCTTGTAATATCGATATTTATTATTTTCATTTATAATCTGATAATTAATAATATTATTAATAGATTTAATTTAATTAATAAATATCATTAATTTAATTCAATTTAATTCATTAATTATTTTGATTAATATAATTGTAATCTTAATCTCTAAGTGACATGCTTGAACATTTAATGGATACAATCTCGGACATTATAATAATATTTATTATTCAAAATAAAGTGACGTGGAGCTTCAAATTCTTACCTAAATAAACAACAATTAATTTTTGTTTAAATATTAAAATATAAAATAATTATTTAAATTAACAATATAAACCTTATCTATTTTTTATTAAGTAATGAGTCTTGATAATTGAAAATATTGAAAATAAATGATTATTCTAAATGTTTATAATTTTAAAATTTAAAAAACTTCATAAAAATTATCGAAATTTAAAAAAGTTCATAAAAAACTAATAAAATTAATATTAAAATTTCGAAAAAAGAAATAAAAGTATCCTTATGGTGGCATGAATTTTACAATATCTTTTGGAAAAGAAAGTTTTAACTTTGATTATTTATGTAGACGACGTTTACCTCCTAAAAGATTCATATTATATATGTCATTTCACTCATAGAACTTTCTTAAAGAAAATTTTAAATCAAAAATCTAACTTTCTATAATTTTCATTTCTAATTACTTGAGAAGAAAGAATAATTAAACACTAAAATTTTGACTAGAAATTCTAAAATCTTTTCTTTGGATCTGAACTTATAACTAACCTTCTTCGGGCTTTTTACTTTGATTTCTGTTTTCTGATTTCGAAAGTAAACTTTTCTCAACGTTTGCTCAAATTAACACTGAATTGACAATTTCTCTTTTATAAGAAACTGAGCTACCAAAAAATGATCATTTTATACATTATTTAAACTTTGTTACACGATTTTACATATTTGGATAAAAGTAACTCCTTGCTGACCACATGAAAAATTTTTAATGGATAAACTCTACAGGTGAAGAAAAATTAAATTGACAAAAAATAATACATTAAATCTTTAATCGTTCCCATGCCTGACTCGATGGATTCTAAAGATAAATTTCAACTATCTTAGATAAAATTGTATCCAGAAATAATATTTACAACTTTAATCAGAAGAAATTTTCATGGTATCTAGTGAAAATTTGGATGTGAATAAAAATGGCCGAAATTTATTAAAAATTTTAAAAAATAAAAAATAATCCAAAAATTATTATCAATAATTTCTACATATGAAAATTTTTTATTTACTAAATTACTAATAAAAGTGGAACTATGTAACATCAAAGAAGAATATGGCACCTTATATAAAGTATTCGGACATATTTAATTAAAATTGAGTGAATAACTAACGATTAAATTCCATAGAATAATTTTCGAACATCTGGCATTTAGCCGTTAATATTAAATTCAATTCGTGAGTAAAAATTCTAAAACTTTATAAACGATGCTTCATATTCTTAGCTATAAGATTAATTGGTAACATATTTGCTATTTTATGAGTGAATAATAAATTTTATATGTAATTTTTTTTAATTCAAAGATAAATGATCGACAATAAAGTTCCCACCGCGCAAATTTCTAAAGCATTATTGTCGATCATTTTACCGTTGATATTAAAGAAAAATTCAAAAATCGTTGTTACATATTAAGATATTAAGTTTGATTTTTATTAATAAAATCACAAATATGTTGCTAGTTAATCTTATAGTTAAGAATGTGGAGCATCATTTTAAAGCCTTCATAATTTTACTTACGAATCAAATTTAATATTAACGGCTGAACGCCAGATGTTCAAAAATTATTCTCGAGAACTTAATTGTTAGTTATTCACTCAATTTTAATTAAATACTTTACACAAGATTACATATATTTTCAGCTTTAATGTTACTTAGTTCCATTTTTATTAGTACTTTAGTAAATAAAAACCTTAATTATCAATAATTTCTACATATGAAGGTTGTTTTTTTTTAAAATTTTTAATAAATTTTGCCATTTTTATTCACGTTTAAGCAAAGTCCAATTTTCATTAGATACCACAAAATTTCTTCTAATTAAAGTTGTAGATATAATTTCTGGCTACAATTTTATTTAAGATAATTGACATTGATCTTTAAAATCCATCGAGTCCGGTATGAGTAACGATTAAAGATTTGTCATAGAAAATTGCTAAAGGTCACTCGTGATGATTGTCACCGCTGGGCAAAATTGAATTTACGTAGGCAAAGTGTTGATCAGGAAATTATGTAATTTTGCCCGGTGGTGACAATCACCACTGGTAAGCTTTAGCAATACCCTAATTTTTAAGTGTAATTTCTCCACATGTAGGCATTCAATTTTAACAAATATCATATGATAGCTCTATTTTAAGGACCACAATCAACAATTTAATTTTAGTAATTTTTAAAAATTTTCATGTGGTCGTCAGGGGAGTCTTAGAAATTATTTAAATAATAATTTCAACAATCTTAGTTGGCTTAATAAGTTAAATTTTTTAGAAGATTTAGCATTAACATTTTTAGGACTTCATGAATTAATTATTGTACACCCTGGAAATATTTTATCGAATAATTTTGAACATTCAGTATTTACTTTAAGTATTTCAGATTTGGGTTAAGTAAATTAATTAAGAAAAATTTAGTGAATTCTCAAAAGAGAACCGTTTTGGAGTTTTACCTTAAATAGCTCCTGAAGTATTAGGCGGGGAAGAGTGCACAAAGGCTTATGTTTATATCTATTTGCAATTATTGCTTATGAAATAGTCACTGGTCTATCGCCATATCCTGATGTGGCGTGGCACATGATAATGATTTAGCTTTGAAAATGTGCAATGGATTGCGACCAAAAATATCATTTCATATTCCCAAATTAATTACATAAAATGATTATGCGATGTTGGGACTCTCGAATCTCACATCGACTTACTTTTAAAGAATTATATGATAGGGATGATTATTTGTTTCAAATTAATGAAGTCGAAGAATTATCAGATGTTCAAATATCGACTGATATAATTCTACTTAGACAAAACACTTCCGCAAGCAATTTACACTAGTCGTCTTCCCAATTTTTCAAATCTTCCGAAACCTGTAAATGAACCAAATTTTGAAAAGAACTTGAAGAATTAAAAGAACCCTTTTCTTATATATCAACTAGTAAGTTTCAATCATATATTACATTTTATTTTATGATTAATTATAATAATTTATTTTATTTTTATTTAGACGATAATACTGATGAATTTTTTTAAAAGACAGATATTTTCACAATTAATATATTTGTCTAAATTCAATTAAGTTAGTTTGTAGTCAAGAGAAAAGTTAATTTATATTTTATAAAATTTCAGCAAAATCCCCGTAAATAAAATATAGGAATAATTAATAACTTTAAGTATTTTAATAACTTTTAGAAAGAATCAATAAATAATTATTATTCATTAATTTATTTTTACATAAAAATTAAATGCTTTGAACTTAATTAGAAATTTATTGATCATCATCATCGCAAAATAAATATTTGATGAAATGAAAAGTGAACATAAAATTGATACTCATTAGTAATTATGAGAAAAAGTTATTTTCAAAATTTTCTTCATTTAGGTTTTGGAAGATTGAAAGATTGAGAAGTCTACCAGTATAAAAGGCTTGTGGAATTAATCTATAATTAAACAGAGCTGTTTTGTTGTTTCGATCGATCGTTATTTGATTTCAGTAATATTTCAATAACCATCATAGTATTTTTTTTTAACTCTTATATAAGAACCAAACAATGGATAATCATACTTCTAAAATTTTTGGCTTCTATTTTGAAAATCCAGAAAGCAATTATACGACCAATTTCTAAGACTTCCACCTTCTAGGATTATCACTATTATTTGTGAATTTCTGGGCCTTTTATAATCCATAAAATCTAAAAGATAATAATTTACTCATTATTTTCAAGTGAATCTATAATTTATTTTTTTTAAAATATTATATAAATTTACATATTGTTAATTTTCAAAATCCCAACCCTCATCAATCCAACACTTAATAAATATCGATATTACAAGCATGTTGTATTCGAGAATATCATACTAAGATCAGGATTATATCAATGATACCTCGGTTTCAATCCAAATATACCCCCATACACTTCAAATTTATTGTTAGGAAAATAATTTGCAAGTTTTTAGACTAGCCTGAGCCTGCTTTATTTTTTATGAAATAAAAAGTTGTCAAAAACAAAGAATACAATAATAGTAATAATACAAAAATAAATTTGTGAACATTTCGCTCGCTGTTACACGTATGAGAATACAAGTGAAATTTAAATAAATCTAGGTGGTATAACGCTGATATCACCTATATCGATATCCAAACTGCCCCCGATATCCAAAATCTGCATGTCAAATCTGGGATTCACGGTCCTAGCGACACAATGGCTCCAATTGAATTTTAAGTTACCATCTTCAAGGAGAACCACTGCTTCAGGAGTCAAGGCTAAAGTAACTGTATGCCAAGTACCATCAGGACGAATGTTACTGGAAGAAAGTGTTTGGAAGCTACCACCGGAGTCAAACCATTGATAATTGACATTATTTGAGTGAAATCTCCAGATTATATCAGCGGGAAGAGTTAATTTGACCTCAGAAGTCTTTTCAATTTTATTCACGCGGATACGAAAGATTATCAAAGCACCTCCATTAGTTGGTAATAGATGTTGAATACTAACATTTGTCCATTGGTTCGCTTTTGAGAGATTGGTGACCTTATAGTTCAAATATTCGTTTGCAGGTTGCACTTGAATTCCTTCAGAAGGTGCATTAATTAACCAATAAGAGGGAAGATAACTAGTAACTCTTTTGATAGTAGGTTGGGACATGTCGATTTTCTAGTATTGTTCAAGTTTTTTTGATGAGAGCTATTTAAATATTTGGTGAAGATGTGGATATTTGATTGCTTGTGAGAAGAAAAATTATTGATTTATTGTTGCAGGTGTAATCTTTTTTATAATAAAATTTGCAAAAAAAAGGTTTGCATCATCAGTTTGTATGAGAGAATAAGAAAAATAAATGCGTCATAATGATTATATTGTGTGTCATATGATCATTTGTATAGCGATATACTGTACACATTCTGCCTATTTCATTCTAAGTTCCATTTCGAGAGATCCCCAAGTTCTGTCCACTTCTGAGTTTAAGCGAACACATAAAATTGTTCCTTAAAAAATTGCAAATGAGCCATTTTTATATGCATTGTTAAAATTCAAAGCCCAGATTGAGAGCGAGGCTTTATTAAAAATTTTAAGATATTATTAGGAATTGAATGTAGCGATATAAGGGAAAAAGTTGGATTAGCTTTATTGTATTGATACAGGAAATTTTGAAATAGCATTGACGCTAAAGGTTTTTAACCCGCTTGATCCCCAAAATCGTTCCAAATAAATTTCCAATAATATTGTTGGTTGATTGTTTAAGTATCGTAATTGGGAAAAATGAAGAAAATCCAAAAAGAGCCGTTGGTTAAAAATAAAGAGATCTGATAAGAAAGATTATAATTAGAAATAATAGTTACTGGCTTTTTATAGAATACGGCAAAAAATTCCATTTTATATTCTCAAATTAATTACACGTGACGTGATATTACGATTATAGTACTATTCAAATTAAAAAAGCCGAAAATTTTTCAATAACTAATAGAACAACTACAGACTTCACAATTTTTTAAATTTTCTAAAACCTGTAATTGAACCAAATTTTGAAAAAAGAGCTTGAAGAATTGATAGAATCTCTTTTTGCTAGATCGTGTTGTCAATTAGACCTTATACTGAAATAATTCTGGCTTGACAAAAAAAAAAGAATCCATTTTTGAATTCGATGAAAATAATAACATAAATACATTATTTTCAATTTCTTTAATAAACCTTATTGGATATTTACTCAGAAATCGAAACGTAAATTCAGAAATTTTTATTGATTTTTTAGACGGACTTTATTTGCGTAAGAATTTATTCTAGACTAAGAATATTGTTAGAATCCTAAAGATTAATTATATCAAATAATAAAATATCTTCTAATTAATTCAATTAGATAGATTTGTTTTCGATACTACTCGTTTAAATACTTGATACTTTCTTTCTAATCCATTAAACAAATTTACAAAACGTATATAATCAGCAAAAACAATAATAAAATGTAAAACTGAAGCTTCATTGGTAATTATTCTCGAATGATCAACATTTTTTTTAGGTTGCCTTTGGACCGTCAAAAGTTACTTTTATCATTTCGACGGTGTCTAGCAATCAGCCTGCTGTTTCAACGTTCTTCTCCCAAGAAAAATGAAAACTAATTTTTTTATAGTGACCACAAAAAATCGTTAAGGTATTTGTTTTATTCATAATCGCTTTTTTAGTTATAACGAATATCTGATAAATAAATATTTTTTTCTGGATAATTTTTAAAACCTATTTAAGAAAATTCAAATGACGACGATTTTATTTTTAGCATCAGATAATTTTATATAAGTGAATATCGACAATAATTAAATAAATCGAAATAATAAATTATTTTTTACAGGTTCTCGCTAGAAAGAATAAAATTTTTTTACGTTGCAATGTTCATAAATTGAAATGTAATTCTCAAAATACTCGTGATCCAATTAGAAAACCATTGTGTTTTTGTTATAGCAATCTTTTTTTCACACATGGTTTAAAGACATTTTCTTTTTTAAAATTGAAACTCGTAACATTTTTTTAATAATTGGACAAGTGGAAATGACAAAATGGATAAATTCATTCAAGATGCTCAACTAAATGCTAATAATTGTTTGGAATTAATAGAATGATAGATTTAAAGACATTAAACAAATAGGTAGGAAAATACATTATTCTAGGTGATTGATGGATCAATTGATTGTTGGGATGTTGAAAAATTAACAATGGAAAAGATATCGTAAAGGTGAAGAATTAGAAGTGGTATTAAAAAAGTTTGATTTATTCCAGAATGATTTGTCAAAGAAGGAAACTGAGATCTCATCCTTTAAATCCAAATTATCTGAATCAGAAGTTGAGCTGAAAACATTTAAAATCAAAAGCAATATCCAGAGATTTACCTGATCAGATAAAGTTACAAAAAGAAAGAAAAGTCAGCGGGTGTAACTGAAAACTCATTGCCTATTTGAGGTGAGGAAGCAAAGTTTCGAGTCACTACTCAACTGAGATTTTTTGGCGAAGCTAGTTCCACTAACATATATTGTAGATCACATTAATACAATGCGTTTATACACCGTGCAATTTTAAATTTTTATGGCCTTTTTTTCTTCCTCTATATCAAATAACAAAAACGAAAATCATCGGGAGTTAATTTTCTATAATCGTCTTATAATAATGCAAGTCTTGAAATAACGATTTTTCTTTGACTCCTGCTGTTTTTGATGATTATCGATTGGTTATGTTTAGCCCCAATTTACTTATTGCACGAGATTCTTTTTTCTGGTTCAGAGGAATTTCCGATAACAATAATAATCTTATAAAAAAATTTTTTTTTTCAAAAATTCAAAAAGTTTTTAAGTATGTACAAAAAAATTTTTTTAATGACATCGGTAGAATCGTATTTTTATTTAATCATTTATAGGAAAAAAAAAGTTTCTTTGCGTGAAAAATATTTAAGATATACGTATAATATAATAGTAAAGAAAAGATTAATCATCCTTTCACGGATAAGCGCACATCTTGTTCCAATCGCATCCAATTTGATCACCAAGAATCTCTTTAAATGTTTTCCAATCACAATATTCACTTTTACATCCCGGAATCAAAAGTGGTTTAAAGTCAAGTAATGCTCGTATCAATACGTCATTCTTGCAATCATCTGAGCAAGTATAAATTTCAAAATAAAGAGTAGAAGACCAATGTATAGCTACATAATCTGTTGAGTTGAGTTGTTTGATTTTTTCAAGGGGTAAATCTGCCGTGAGTTCGTATTGTTCTTTAAGTAGTCCCTGTAATTAATTGTTAATATTTATATATACACCAAAAAAATAAAATAAAATGGGAATGAGAATGGAAATGAAAATTTTCACATACTAATGAAGTAGATTGTAACATTATAGTCCAGCCTTGAGAATTCTTTAAATCAGCTATCACAAAAGATGTCCCATTTAAATAACTATCAACTTCATTTACAAGTTGAGTGTAATAGGCACATCCCATTCGTTTATTAAAAGGATGACCATATTGAAATCTATAATACATGAGAAGATCGAAATAATATCGTGATAGTAGAAGTTCATCAGGACTTAGTAATGAACACCACGTGTCAGTTCGATTAAAGTGAGTAATCCAAAATTGACAATTAGTAAAAATAGCTGGTACTAAAATTGGATCAAGAGGTGGACTGATATTGTATTCTTTAGAAAGACGCTCAGCAATTGGTTTTAGGGTCTTGTTTCCATATGGGTAAATTTGTTCTTGGAGGTATTCATTATTAGTAATGTTAAAAACGGTCTGATTAAAACGTGGGCAAGCATATGGTGCCAACACAGAATCCTGTTCCTATATAAGGCATAGTATGTTAACAGGTTTGAACAAAAAAATATTTTACTAATGGCGTAATAAAAAAAAATTACCAAAGGAACAGCAGAAATATACACTGGTTGGCTTTTACAAGTGTCTAGAGAGCCCTTGCCATTAAATAATCCTTCAGCAAAGGCCATTGCTGACATGCCGTTTCTTTAAATAGGAATATTAGGTATTGTATTTTATTTATATATTCGTATGAAAACATGAAAAACCAGATATATATGTGTTAAAATGTACCTCGAAAAAGCAGTACTTTGAAACTTTATAACTTCAGGATCATATTCAACTCCTTCCCAAAATTTTGCGTATCTTTTACGACATTGTAAACCATCAAAATATGCTTCGATTTCTCCTCGCTTGATCAATTGAAGATTTTTCCTCATCGGAAAAGGATTTTTATCCTAAAAAGGAAAGTATTCTTAAATAGTGACAAGTTTTACTAAATATGGAAAATAACTATATTACCCATTCTTTTACTATCGTGACATTAGCAAATATTTTTTCTAATTGTTCATAGGAAGTAATTTCCTGCGGAGTCGGATATCTTGATCCTAATAATTAATTTAAAAGATTATTTTACACTGTCAAATTTGTACATGTAGACCAAATAATAATTACCATGTCTAGTATTCAAATGTAATTGTTTTAATTCACATTTATCAGGATAACTTATGGGTTCAATATCAAGAGAAAAGGCAGTTTTTTCCGGTTCAATGTAAAATAATCGACTGTTGATAAGTTCTTCTGGAGAATACTTGTACCTGTGACATATCGTTGGGTTATAGGAAATAAATAAAGCGAAGACAAAAACTAAATATAGAATGTGGTATAAAAACTGCATCTTTTTAGAATTAAAGTCGCGTTTATTTAAAAAAGAAAAGAGGCGACTAAGGGTCATTTTATGCCGATTTTGGAACGAATTTCCATTACTAATTTACTCTTCACATATCAGTGTCAGTATGTATAGTATAATTTGTATATAGAGACAATAAACCAAGATTTTTTGACTATTTTCATGGCGTAAAAGACTCAGTAGACTTTTTTTAGTTAAATAATATATGTATTTTTAGCAAAATAACCGCAAATTAACCGATAAAAAATCATGGGTGACTAATCAGGGACCGTGGGATAATAATAAGAATTGACTTCTCATCTATTATTCATGACGCTAACATTATTTATATTATTAATTCATTGTTCCAATACTATAAATAATTCATAAATTTTACTATGAATAGCAGTGAAACAGAATTTGAGTAAAGTTTAAGAATTTTATTCTTTATAAAGTATTTCTTTATAATATTATTATACCGCACGACCTAAATCATTTTTATAATAATAAAAATCCGTGTAACTATAATCTAGAAAAAAATTCTTTAAGATCGAACACATGATAATCTGATAATCTAAATTTATCATCTGAAAAGTATTGTTTTTGATAAATTTTTTGATGTTCACATGATTTTGTTATTCTATACATTACGTGAAAATTTATATTAAGTTGCATCACGTTACTTAAAAATAGTTACAGTCTATCAAAACGATACCTATCATCACGTTATATATATTGAATATTTATAGTTATCGGAATTTTAATTATTTATTTCTATTTTGGATAATAATAATTATTAAATATCAAATAAGTATCATCTAATATATTTTCTTGTATTTTTTACATGAATATTGAAGATATTAAAATTATTTTATTATTAGTATTAAAGATCGAAGACAAATATATATGTTTTAGTATAATTATCCATTTTTCATCGAAAAAACTTAGAGGAACTCAAGTCAGGAACTAGAACAAGTTGAATTCTAAAAAAGTTGAGATTATAGATCATTTAACATTTCTAATTAAAACTAATAAACATTTTTATTTATTTTATTATTAAAATAATAGATAACTAAAATTATACCTTAATAAAATGATATATTACAAAGAAAAAAGTTTTATAAGGGAAATGACTTTTGGAATATGTTTATTAGAATAAGAAACAAGTCTGTTCAAAGATAAAAAAATATGTATTCATTACAATTATATTATATTCATTGTATTCATAAAAATCAACTTTCATTTTCAAAGATAATATTGAAGAACTGATAATATTTTAATTTGCAAATACAAATTTTTAGCGAAGGTTTGATTAAAATAACTATTGAATTTTAATTAATTTTAAATAATTTCAAAAATTTAGAATAAATTAATTACTTCAATAAATAATACAAGTTTACATAGTATATTATTGAATTAAATTTAATTTTTACTTTAAATTAAACTAAAATTATTTTATCGTTTATTAGATAATCGAAAATAGTTATTAAAATTTATTTATTTATACAATATTTATTTCCTTCAAAATGGACAGAATTATGAAAAGACAAATATACATTATATGTGTTTTAGCATAATTATTTATTTTTTTTTACCGAAGATATATAAGATTAATTTAACATTATCTTTATTCAAGTTTAAAGCTAATTTTAGTTGATAATTATAATTAAGACAATATAAACAACAACAACAGTAATAATAATAAAATCAGTTTATTCTTCTTCAATGAATAAAAAAAAATAATTGTAATTTTATTTATATTTATTTGAATATTTAAAATTAAAGAAAAATCATAAAGTCGATAATTGGTTATAATAATAATTGATATCATTATTGAAAAATAATTTTATTTAATAAATAAATATAATTCTTTGAATTTTAATTTACTGTATAAATATTAATTTGTATAATTTTTAATGCTAAAAAAATTTAATAGGATAAAATATCATTGATAGTTAGTCTTTTATTATTAAACATAATTTGATTCATACAAAATATGCTCTATACTTAATGTGAAGACTTTATAAAAAAAATAAATTATCTCTTGAATTTAAACCAAATTAATCGAATTTATACAAAATTACTTTTATAATAATATTTATTATATTTAAAATCTTCAATATCATCATCTAAATAAAAATAAAAATAAATTAAATTAATATAATTAATCATGAAATAAAAAATGAATAAAATAAATATATAATTGGTACTTGCTAGTAATTAATTGAGAAAAAGATTCTGTTAATTCTTCAAGTTCTTTTTCAAAATTTGTTACATTTTCAGGGTTTGGATGATTAGAAAAATTGAGAAGTCTACTAGTATAAATTGCTTGTGGATGTGTTGTGCAATCAAATGAAGTAGTTGTTTGATTTTTGGAAAATTCTTCGGCTTCTTTAATTTGAATTGTAATTTCGTTACTATTTTTATATTTATTTTCACGATAATCCCTCAAGTATTTATTTAACCCTTTAGATAATTCTTCAAAAGTAGGTCGACAGGTAATTCGAGTATCCCAACATCTCATAATCATTTGCGCAATTAATTTAGGAGTGTAGAATGGAATTTTTGGTCTTAATCCATTACATATTTTCAAAGCCAGATCATCATCATGTGGCACATCAGGATATGGGACTATTTCATAAGCAATAATTGCAACATCAGCGCCTTTGCATATTCTTCCACGGGTAATACTCCAAAAATATTCTCTTTTGGGGATTTTCTACATTTTCCCAACTAATTTACTTAACCCAAAATCTGAAATAAGTAAATCGTCAAGAAAATCATATGATAAAATATTTCCAGGGTGAAAATCATGATGCATTATATTTAATTTATGATGTTGTTTAAATTTTCTGCTAAATTATTTAAATACCATAATTTATTTTCCAAATTAATATTATTAAAATTATTATTTAAATAATTCCATCTTTTAAATAATCTAAAACCATCATATATTTGTGAGCTTCTGGATCTTTTGTAATTCCAAAAAAATTGTGGTGTATATGCATCGTCTGTTCTCAAGTGAATGGACATCTAAATATATATTTTAAATTATTATACATTTTCAAATAAAGTTTCATATTAAATTAGAATATTATTTTACCTCATTTAAGAATTCTTTATTCATATACTCAGTGTCATCAAACTTTTTTAATACCCCATCGTTGATTTCAATATCCCAATTTTCAATTTATCCATCGATCCACTTAGCATAATAAACGATTTATCAATTGTATCATTTTCACTTGTCCATTTATCAAAATCATTTTTGAAATGTGTTGAGTTGCACGGTTTGTACCATTCATTCCAGTATATTCATTTGGATTAGATGCCCTTATGATATGTATATTTTTTATTATTTACCTTTAACTTTAACTAAATATGTAAAATCGTGTAACCAAATTAAATAATGTATCAAATGTCAAATGATGATAATCATTTTTTTTTGGTGGCTTGGTTGCATATAAAAGAGGAATTGTCAAGAAATTCCAATTCAAAGAGTTAATTTGAGCAAATGTTGAGAAAAGTTTATCACTTTCGAATCAGAAAACAGAGTTCAAAATTAAAAAGTCCGAAGAAGGTTAGATATAATTTCAGGTCCAAAGAAAAGATTTTAGAATTTATAGTTAAAATTTAAGTGATTATATTAAATATTTATTCTTTATTTATTCTTATTCTTCTCAAGTAATTAGAAATGGAGTATAGAAAATTAAACGTTTTATTTAAAATTTTCAACGTTTTATTTAAAATTTTCTTCAAAAGAAAGTTCTATGAGTAAAAATGACATATATAATGTGAATCCTTTAAGAGGTAAATGTCGTCTACATAAATGATCAAACGTTAAAATTTTTCTTTTCTAAAGATATTGTAGAATTCAAAGCCACCGTGAGGATATTTTTGTTTCTTTTTTCGAAATTTTAATATTAATTTTATTAATTTTTTACGAATTTTTTTGAAATTTCGAATTAATTTTATTAATTTTTATGATTTTTTAAATTTCGAAATTGGAAATATTTAGGATAAACAACTATATTATCTAAATTATTAAGACTCATTACTTAATAAATAAGGAATTGAAATAGAAATAGGTTTGTATTATTAATTTAAATAATTTAATTTATATTTTAATATTTAAACAAATATTAATTATGTTTGTTTAGAATTCGATCAAGAATTGAAGCTCGACGTCAGTTTATTTAAATAATAAATATTATTGTTATGTCCGAGATTGTATCCATTAAATTTTCAAGCATGTCACTTAGAGATTAAGGCTACAATTATATTAATCAAAATAATTATTGAATTAAATTGAATCAAATTAATGATATTTATTAATTAAGTTAAAATTTAAATAATAATATTAATTATTAGATCATTAATGAAAATAATACGGTAAATATCAATATTACAAGCGGGACAGGTTGATATAGTAAAAATGCGTTTATAATTTATGTTGGTTGTTTTTACTTATAATTTTTCGATTCTTTAATTAATTTAATTTAATTTTTTTAAAAAAATCATATGATAGCTTCTCGAATTTTAAGAAATCATACTAAAAGAATGAAGATGGGATTTTTAGAGTATTATTATTATGACACTGTATTATAGAGGAAAATCGGGAATTAAGAAGGTAATTCAATTAACCGTCAATCCAGATTCTTTAATTAATGTGAAACAAGAGTATAGGAAGAAGAACAGCCGGCGTTGAAACGTATCATTTGGTAGACGTTGAGTCTTTAGCAGACAGACTCCCAATGTAGGTCTCTGCTTGTTCGTGATGAATTGAGTTTTTTCCGACCTTCAACTTTATACCTAGCAGACACTTGCGCTGGGATTGTGTTTTAAAAACGTCCGCAGAATACAAGTGAGTAACACAATTTTTTCTACTTGAGTAAACCCCTGTTCTTTGAAAAGTGAAAAATAGATGAATATTAGTTCACCTAAACATTTTACAAAAGAAAATGATTCTAGCTTTTTGATCGCTAATTTTATTGGTTGGTGTGATAATATTTTTAACTCGCGCTTTTTTCGCGTTTAAGTTTTTTTACAAAATTTAGAACTTTTATCAGCTTCCTAATAAACTTTTTTACAAGGTTTGGATTTTGCAGCAAACAATCTGCCCACTAAGATTATACAAACGATTTAGGCAAGTGATCCTAGTTCGAAGCATCAAGATATGTATATCCTATGATCATTAATAAAATTAATAAAATTAATAAAAATAATAAAAATAATAAAATAATAAAAATTATAAAAATTATAAAAATGATAAAAATGATAATAAAAACAATAAAAATTATAAAATAATAAAAATAATAAAAAATAATGTATTATCTATTTAATTTTAATTTATACTAGAATTTAATTTATTGTTTATTTAGATTAACACATAAGTGAGAATACGTTGTAAATTAAAGTTGTATAATCAAATTTTATTTATTTAAAGAATTAAAATCAGATCAAAAAATTATAAGCGAACAAATTATATCAAGTCATTCGGTGAATAAATAATAATTGTAAATTTATTTATATTTTCTTCTGAAATTAAAAATTATTGATCATTGGGACGGGTTTTTTTTTGAATATGATTATCGTCAAAACAAAAGTGAAAAGTAATTATTAATAATTATTTATTTATTTATACAGTATTTATCTTAATTATATATATTTTTAATTTAATACTAATTCATTCAATAAATTTTTTATAGAATATGAGTAAATCAATAATACAATTTAAAGGATAAACCAACTTTTAAAAATTTTCAATTTAAAAAATATTTGATCATGAGAATAATGAGAATCACGAGAAAGATGGATGGTAATGTGTTTTCGACCCAATTTGTCATTTCGTTTTATTTTTATACTACTTTTTTTTTTTTTTTTTTTTTTTTTTTTTTTTTTTTTTTTTTTTTTTTTTTTTTTTTTTTTTTTTTTTTTTTTTTT
>CAJVPK010000678.1:0-24234 GCA_910592015.1 Diversispora eburnea | reverse complement strand
TACTCTTAAATATTTCACACATTTATATAATATTTTAAAAATAATCTTTAATTTATTAAATAAATACAGGAATATTGCACTTATTATTCAAAAGTAATATAGAATATAATTATATTTATATAGAAAATAAAGATTATTTTTTGTAATATTTTAAAATTTTTATAAATATTTAATAAAATAAATAAATAATAAATTTTAAATTTAAATAAAAATATATACATATATATAAAATTGTATTTATATAGTATATGTTATCTAAAGTTATATACATAAATTTAAATATATTCGAAAAATATATAAAAATGTATCTGGATAAATTCAAATGGATATATATGAATATATTCAAAAAATATATCTGAATAAATTCAAATCACATGGATATATGCAAATAAATTTGAAAAATGTATTTGGATAAATTCGAATAAACGAATATATACTAATATATTTATATATTTATCCGGATAAATTCGAATATTTAATGTGGATAAATGTGTGGGTGGTCAAATATATCTGAATATATTCAGTTCAAATATATTCAGATATATTTACCTCCAAAAATTTCCTGATGACGTACTATTGGGGTGATAAAAATAAACAAAGAAAAACCCCTTAATTCAAATTAAATAGCAGATAATATATGAAAATTAAAGGGGAAGCTCAATAACAAAATGGCACTACTTAATTAGAAATTATTTTCAAGTTTATAGAAAGTAAAAAATTCAGAATTGACGTAAAAAGATCTTTTGGCAAACCAGATTATTACTAATGATTTAGGATTAGTGTGTCAATTATTGACAATACTATGATATTTCTTTATAGAACTGGCACAACAAATAACTCCAGTATCTCTCCCTTCAATAATACAACGAAAGTGTAATGAATTTGTATTGACCTTTAATGAAAATCGCACAGTTGAATTATCACGAAGAATTATGCATAATAGGATCTGGAAAAAATCAAAACATCAACTTGCAGAAGTTACAAACAGAATTTTAGATACTTTATAAGTATAGGATATATTGTAAAATTTTAATCATACTATTTTTGTTGAAAAATTTCATGAAATATTCTTTTATTTGTATTAGGCAAGATGCATGGAATAATTTAGCATTTAGTTCTGAATTTGTGAAATTTCAGAGTAAAGGTACTTATGTAAATAATATAATATTACCTACTATTCAAGTAATATTGAAAGATCTTCCTTTAAAAAAATCAACTTTTGTCAGCAGTTCCAAAAACAGAGTAGTGCAAGTACAGATAGAAGAGGCAAAAGATGATCAGGTAGACAACCTGATATAATATTTATAATGAAACATGGTGTAAAAAAATATGAACTCTTATATATTGAGTATTTACGATTGAGTTGTACTTCACAAAAGAAAAAAAATAATGAAGTGAAATTGTGGCATGAATATAATGATGGTCTATATTGAGTTCATAAGAGTTGTATATCTAATAGAGATCAATTCGATATTGTTGAAGTGCAAATAGCAGATAGCACAATACGTTTAAATATTCTTATTAGAGACTTGACAGATATTCATTGTTTATTATTATATTCGTGATGTGGAAATACCAGTATAACAATTAAATTCTACTATTGTTACAAAATTCATTGAAACCTTGTTAATAATATGGAATATTTTATTGGTTAATATATCTTTACTGTGTAATGTATCACTAACTAGATCAAATAAGGTTATAGAAAAAAGTTTAACTATATCTTCGTCTATACAAGAAAATAATTAATTACCATATATTATATCATCTTTTATCCTATATTTTTTTATTATATATTTTTATTGTATTTTTATTAATAAAGATTTTGGTTAGAGAAATATATTATGTATCATATGTTCGAATTTGTGAAATATGGGAATTTGATATTGCAATAAATAATTAGTAAAGCTAGCAAGGTCAATATATACATAACAAAAACCAGTTAAATTATTTTTTTGTATAATGCAGATATAATTTTTTTGTATAATTTATTTTAATTAAAATTAAATAAATTTGCTTTATATAAAAAGTTACTAAAATACAATTCAAACTAGATCTATTGAAACAAAAGAGAGCCAGGCTTTTGACTAGAATTGCAGAATTGGAACAGATTGTAGAAGATCAAAATAAACTTGAGATTAGAATTATAGAAAACATTGAGTTTAGATCTAGAGTCACGAAATTGAAACATATCACTGAAAACTGAGATAAGTGTAATGCATTCTGATAGTGTTAGATATACTAAATTAACTTATTTTTTCTCCATATATAAATGTTTAGAAGGTTAAGATCAAGTACAACTCACTTATCACCCGAAGCAATTAGTGATATAATTACTGCTAAATATTAGCTATAAAATATCACATATCATATAAACAAATCAGCCATATGATGAAACAGGTTAATATCATGTGACACTTCGATAAATTTAGCCAATCACAGTCTATGTCGATTAATTAAAGGGAATTTCTGCCATACTATATTGATAGCACTAATTTTAAAAGTTTTATCGTGAAATAAATTGATGGGACCCATGATGATGGCCACTTCCGCTGAACAAAGACAACAAAATGGACATAGCGATCCAAGAGCTCAACTCGAACAAATAATAGATAATTTACTTATTAAAATATGGGAAATAATGGTTCAACTTAATGAATATGACTCATATAACTCGGAAAAAAAATGGGCTATTTCTCATTCTTTGTAATTAAATTATATTTTAATACGAATATTTGATTTAAAAAAAATATATATATATATATATTATACCTTTAACTTCAAACTTAGGAAAGATCTTATAGATTACCTAGACGAAGTGAATCGACTTCAAGAAAAAATTAAACATATCGAAGTGCCGATGACAGTAATAGAGTTAGATATTTTCTTATTAACTTATTAATATAAATATATTATATTTTATCATTATAATTTGTTTAATATTAATATATATATATATATATATATATTTTAAATAGTTATATTGACGAGGGGCGTAACCCTGATATTTTCATGTCCGAATATGTTGAAGAAGTTATGACAGAAAATCAAGCAGTCAATGTCAAAAACGATGCAATAATAGTAAATATAATGTTTTAAATCATTCATATATAATTAATTTTTAACGATCCACTAATTTCCTTAAAAAATGAATAGGATTTCAAAGATTTGCTTCTCGAACAGCTTCAGGAAACATTACCCGAGCAAACAAATGCATACAAGAAATATGTTCAAGCGAATGACAATGACTTGCCAACCACAAACGGTCATTAATTAATCTTTTCAAAATTTCGTCGCTTAATAATACGATTTCTTATAAAGAAATTATTGATTATGACAAGCAATTTAAGTTCGTATTAAATTTAGCTTGGACTTGGAATTGTTACATTTGGAGCATTCACAAATAATTTTTCAATGTTGGTAAGACGGTTTACAAAATTCCAAATAACATCAAATATTGTTTATCGCAGAAGATTAATTTATCAATTTTTATTTTAGTACTTTTTAGCCTTCATTAATTATCTCGTGGTGTATTTTTCTTGGATGAGAAAACGATGAATAAAATGTGTCAACGCAAATATTTCATATTTCTCTACTATTTTTTTTATCTAGTGATTAATGAAAAACATTTATACTATAATCGATTCTCCTTTTAAGGCCTTCGTATTATGATTTTTCGAAAAGAAAAAAAAACAGTGATACAGAACGTTTATTCCTTTTCGATTATTATCCTCCTTAACAGTAATATATGCTATTTATTATTATTATTATTAATTAATTAGTCTATATGAACTATAAGATTTTGCAAACGATTCACCACTCACATGATGATTTCATTTTCAGAGTATTATACAATTATTTAGTGTATAACTAATGCTTTGTTTATAATTAATCAATTAATCAATTATCAATTTAATAGAATTTGAAAAACAATAAAAAAAGTTCCTTTTTTTTTTTTTGCTTTAAATTTCATTATGTTTCTATTGAAATGTGCACTCTTAATTCTTTAATATTCATTTTTCTTTTCATTATGTATATAATACATTCGGATTAAAAATTTTTTTGTAAAAATTAATATTTTTGTTGGAGTGTGGATAACCGGAAAAATATATATATTCTATCCCACAATCCTAAATTCGTAACATTTAATAATTTAAATTTTAAGTTGTGATGCATCGAGTCCCAGTGCATTTAAGAATAAATTTACGTTTGCTATTTTATGAGATTTTTTATCTGCTGATAACCTTGAAGCTTGTAATACAGTTTCAAGTACTCTTTCCCTAAATTGAAGGAATCAAATTTGAAATAAATAAAATGGGAAATGTTAATTTTTATCAAAATTTTAATAATCAATTATTATTAAATTATTATTAAATTAATATCATTTTTACCTGACTTCGGTAACTAATATATGTTGTTGTTCTGTAGAAGCGCCAACTGCCATCGCTGCGAGAAATTGCCATACGTACATATCGTCAATCCCGTTAAGAAATGGCGGAAATAGTGATAAAAAATGATTTTGTAAAATGCTAAATAAACGATTATATAGTTCTTGCCTATAATATAAAATTATTAATCAATCCTGAAAATAAATTAAATAAATTAAATAAATTTCAATACATTACAAAAAAATATTATAACTACCATTGAATTAATTCTCGTTCTTCTGGGGGCGGTAAACCCTGAATAGTGCCACCACCTTGCTTTAAAATTTCAGCACGACTTAGAAACATTGTTAAAAATGCAAGACCAACCTATTAAAATTTTTAATATCAATACAATACAATCATAACAAAGATTAAATAAATAATATATAAATATTTAAATAAATATAAATAAATATATATAAATATAAATAAAGTTAAATTTAAACCAAATCTTCGCACACCTTACTTCTTGCCACCCAAACAATATTATTTCTTTCAATGAATAACCCAAACAATCCAAGGACGATCCTTAATGGTGCTTCCGCCACAAATTGTAATAAAGGTGGGACAACTGTATTCATAAACAATTCAACTTCCTCCAACATCCTTGAGCCAACATTTTCTTGTGTTCCCCAAACAGCTCCTTTACATACGTCCAGTGATTCAAAATTCGCAACAAGCATTGTAATTAGTGTAAGTGTTTGTTCAGGAAGGCAATGCCTTAGAACGCGAGGAATAACTTTCTTTCCTTTAGCAACAGATAATATGCTAATGAATGGATGTGGGTAACTTCAATTAAAAATATATATATATATTAAAATTTTTATTCGTCAAAGATTAACTTATAAATTGATTAAAAAAAATAATCAAATTTAGTTACCTAACACCAATCATCTCCGTTACTCGAAGTTCTTCCCACATTGTCTTTGCATATTCTGAGTATTCTTCATTCCTAGACAAATAATTATAAAAATTATTAAAATTATTAAAATTAGAACATCCTTAAAAATAACTTATAATCCCATTTAAATTTTAGTTTACACTTCTACTTAAATGATTATATTTTATTATATTTTATTATATTATTGTACACACACCATTTGTCAAAAGCCTCCCTTTCATGATCAAAATATGGTCTTGGTAGAGGAGGTTGATTTCGTCTTAACTCTTCCAAAGAAAGTACTACTGAATAAACATTTTCAATGGAACGCAAAACCTTACGATGATCTATGACTCCATGCGACGAAATAGATGGAATTTTCTGATGTTGATGATGAAAACCTCCATTGCTATTTGGTCCTGCGTGATGATGCAAATCAGTATTTTTTGATGAAACTTGTAATAACTGCCTAGGATTGCGAACTGAATTAAGTGCTATTTTTCCTAAAGCACCCTCAAGTGACACTAAAAATAAAAAAAAAATGAAGAATTCATAAATTTCGAAAAGATGAATTATCATAATTATAAATATAAATATAAAATATAAATATAAATACAATATAAATATAAATATAAATATTTTACATTGTGTCATTTTGGGTTTCCTCCTAGCATCATTTACAATCCTTAATACTTGCTGTTGCATTTTCAATGATCCGCTTTCCGATCCTCTACTTCTGTGTCGACCTCGTTCTTGTCCCATAAAACCTGCTCCACCAATTTGCGGCGAAAATATTTGAGGGTTTGGCTGACGAGTTCGAATTGCAGTATATACTTGATAATAAAAATCATCTGCGTAAGGATCGTCTGTAACAAGTTGAGAAATTTGGATGCGATTGATAAATTCCTTATCATTTTGTGTCATAAGACCATTATATTTTGACTGTAGAATAATAAGATGTTATAATAAAATATAATATAATTTAATTAATTATTTATTTATTTAATTAAGTCTAACCATTTCTGCCAATTTTCGTTGTTTATCTCGTCGTTTTCTCTCTCTTTGGATCATCAAAGCTTCCTGTTTTAGTAAAGCCGCTTCTTGTTCTAAGAAAACACCATTTTCTTGTTCTCTAAAAACAGTTTCGGCTGAAGGATACATAGGTGGTGGTGGTCTCCCGTTAACACCACCCAGTAGAGCAGCTTCAACTTCTGCTAGACTTAGCATTCTCTTTTCTGATATTCCGGCTTGTCGATGCAATTGTGCTTCAATTTGTTCAAGTGATGCTGATGGATGTGGTGGATTTGGCTGACGTGATGGACCAAAACCTGGTGGTGGTGAAGTATTAAGTGGTGGTGGTGGCGTATACTGCTGATTATTTTCAAAAGTACCTGAAATATTAGGTACTTCTTGTGGAAGAGTTATGGAATCTAAAATGAAAGTAAGTGAAAGTAAATGAAAGTAAGTGAAAGTAAATGAAAGTAAATGAAAGTAAATGAAAGTAAATGAAAGTAAATGAAAGTAAGTGAAAGTAAATGAAAGTAAGTGAAAGTAAATGATGGTAATTTATGGTAATAAAGAATAAACAATGAAATAATAAAATTCTAGTAAATATTTTTTTTTCATATAATTTAGACTTAATTATACCTTTTCGATTTGATGATGATGAATGGAATGAACCCCATATAGATGGACTTATTGGAGACTAAATTTTAATTAAAACATAAATTAAAAAAAAATAACATATAATCATAATCATAATAATAAATAATAATAATAATAATAATAATAATAATAATGTAAAATACCTCTGACAAATTTGGGATATCATTTGAATGGTTATTTTTCCCATTAACTATAATGTCTGAATTATTCCCCCACAAAGCTGCGTAAGAAGGTCTTCGATTATTATTCTCTAAAATGTTAAATTGAAAATTTTTTATTTATAAAATTCATTGACAAGTTTGATTCAAAAAAAAAAAAAAAAAAACCAATAATGCAAAAACGATTTACCATCAGCATTATTATCTGGAGATGAATTTTCTTTTCGTCCAATATAAATTTCTTCCTCTTTTTGTATTGTATCCACTATTTTCGTGTTACTTTCTGTGAAATCAAAGTATTTTCCTACAATTATTAGAAATTTCAAAGACGCGAATATTTGTTAATATATTTACCAGTTAGATCAAATTGTTCAGAAAAGTATTTAACCTCATTCAAAGAAAAATTATTAATATCTAAAGTATAAAAAACATACCAACGTCAACAACAACTCCAAAGGTCTCATCGTTCATATCATCCCCTGATTCTTCCAATTTGGTTCCCAGATCAAAGTTTTGCTCATAACCAAAGTCCTCGAATTCTTCCTCTGATTCGAGAGCGAAATCTTTAATTTTTCTCTCCAATTCTTCTTCCTCTGTCTCGTCATGGTGCGTGCTCACACCATTACTATCAAGCCCTGCTAATTGGTCTGATTTTAAAGGGGGCATTGTAGTGTCGAAGCCAAAGAAAGAGCCCGACATTATTGTGTCTCTTTAGCTTCGTTCACTTTCTATCAGATAATTTCCAAAAAGTGTCAAGAATAAAATAAATAAATATTTTTTTTTTGTAAGATTTTTTTTTCATAAAGGTGAAAAATACCGTTTATAGCAGTATCGAAGAGATTCTGATATGTATTTGTATTGGAATTTATTTCAACCTCCCAAAACGTTGTGCACGGTTTACCATGAAAGAATTTTAATTGGCTACAATATTGATCTAAAAAGAACACGTGAAATGCCATCTTTCTTAAGAAAACAATTATTGCATATTTCGCATATTTCGCGCAACTCCCTACGTGTGCAACCCTTCTCCTCAACTTTTTACTCAGGGTTTTTAATTTCTTGGTCAAGAAAATTAAACCTTTGGGGAGAAAGGAATTGGTGTTTACAACATCCACGACCTCTCGTTTCCATTTAGAGACTTTTTCCTCCTCATGAGCAGAGACTTAATAACTTCGGACGGCGATAGCTCGATAAATATCGATGCTAGCAAGATGATTTAACCATCATATAAAGCTTTGAAACTAGAGCTTTCAAATGTATTAATAAGCACATTAGCAGTAAATTGTTCCTTGTTACGCAAATCCGATCTGAAGTAATATATCATGTTCACGAGCCTATTATTTCAGGCTCGTGAGCCCCAAGGCTCATGCGGAACTTCCTCTTAATTGGTTTGTAACTCCACATTTCAACTCCCCAATGTTTGTTACTAGTTTTTACCTCAGAATATGAAAGATCATAGTTAAATCAAAAAGAACTTTGCGTAAACAAACATCTGCATTTTTTTTTTTATCAGGATATATCACTCATCTCTGAAAAAGACCTTCATGCATCAATACAATCACCACCACTATTTATCAAAGTTTTTTTTTTTTTTGAAGTTATCTGCCTAATATTTCACTATATTAACAGATTTGCTGAATTTAGTGTATGTGATGTTTAATTCGCTGAATTTGGTGTACGTGATGTTTAATTTGCTGAATTTAGTGTATGTGATTTTATTTTAACGTATTATTTTTATCACAAATATAACTAGTAGAAAAATACAAATTATATTATATTCTAACTAAAAATCAAATGCATGTATGAAATAAAATATCTTAATAATGAAATTCATATATATAATGACCACATTTTTTACTCCCATTTTCTTTAATTATATAAGAAAAAAAAAAAGAATACATAAACTAATTAATGTTTATTACAAATTTTAACAATTTGCTGAATTGTTGGCCTTGACTTATAATTAATTTGTACCATTGCCTTTGATAATGTAATTATTTCATTTGACATATTTCTAAATTTCAATTTATTTAAATTTCCTAATCGAATTTTGTTTGCTAAGTCCTTGCTTAGTTTGTTTATCATCATTTCAAGTATTATTACACCAAGACTATAAATATCTGCTGAAAAGTCATAATAATTATTCAATGCCTCCAATGAAAGATATCGACAATCACCTTGTTTATCAAGATTTGGTTTAGGTGGCCAACTTGCGGAGAGACCAAAATCACCAATCTTAAATATTCCATTTGATGATTGAAAGATATTTCCCGGTTTCAAATCTAAATGCATAACATTGCACTTATGAATGTGTTCAAGACCATGTGCAATGTCTGTAATTATTCTCCATATTACACATTCTTTTAATTTACCACTATATTCCAAAAAGGTTTCAAGTGTACCAAATTCACATAATTCAGTTTGTAAATAAAGGAAACCTTTTTGTTCCCATGCAGAAAATAATTGAACACAATTAGAATGTTCTCCTATTTTCCACATTATTTCTACTTCTTCCAGATTTTCGATTCGGTTACTATGTGATTCAAAAGGAACTTTCCTCTTTTTAATAGCATATGAAATTTTTGTTTTCGTATCTTTAACTTTATATGCAATAGAAAATTCCCCAACTCCTAAAACTTTCTCAATAATAAATTTATCTGTAAAATAATCGTTTCTACATTTTTCTGTAAATTCTGGTGGGCGAAATTTTCTACTGGTTCTACCTATTGATTCAAAATATGACTTCTCAAGAATGTGCGCATAAGTCGTAGTAAATTCATTAATCATTGAAGGTGAAAGTTTTGAAGGATGTAAAATTTTCATCTCTCTTCTTGGTATCCAGGCTGATGAGAATATTCCAGGTGAACAAATACCAATACTTGGTCGAGTTCTCTTTGGTGTGATATTACCGCATTTAGTATATGATTCAGTTGTTGGATGTGTTGTATATGAACCAGGAGTTGTGCATTTTGTATGTAATCCAGGAGTTATAGATTTTTTGTACGAACCGAGAGTCATAGATTTTGTGTACGAACTGGGAGTTGTACATTTTGTATTCGATTCAGGAGTTGTAGATTTTGTAGATGAACCGGGAGTTGTAAATGTTGTAAAAGATGAATTGGGAGTTGAAGTTTTCGAGAAAAGTGAATTATTAGATGAGTTAGAAGATCTATTTGTGCATGTTGTGCATGGTGATTCAGCTAAAGAATTATCTAAATATCTTTGTATATCATTATGATTTAAGGGAGTTATACTGGACGGCTGATATAATGAACGAGAAATCATTTGTGAAAAAGGGATTTCTCCATACTTGATTGAACGATTTGTACACGGAGATTCATTTGGTGAAGAATATATTAAAAACCCATGAGGAAATTGCGGGAATTGAACATCATTATCTTCGAAAGAAATGGTTTGAGGTTCGACGACATTATTTACATCAGAAATATCGTTAAAGGTATTTAGAGAAGAGGTCTTATTGGGTAATGATGGTTTTGATATAAAAAAATCTAGTGATTTGGGATTCGTTAAAGGTGACTTTAACCCTTCCATATTCGATTGATGACGTTCTTGAGGTCTTTTATCAGTTAAAACAAAAAATTTATCAGGTGAATCGAATTGCAATGAATCAAATGAATCAGATCTATTAACCGAAAAAACATTATTATTTGGAGAAGTTTTTTGTTTTGGTTTAAATAATAATGTAGTAGAATAGTAAAGAATTGTATATATTTGATAAAGAATTATGTATATTTGATAACAAAAATAGAAAATGGACGCGTTTATAAACTTTATGAACATGATTAACGATGTTTTCACGTACAATCTTAAAACTCTTATATATCTTATATATCATTATAAAACATGTGATTGATGAAACCGCGTTTTTGATAAAGTTGTTTTGATGTTGATATATTAAGATTTACGCGTAGTACAGTACCTTTCTTCACGTGACTACCCCATAAAGTCAATAAAATCTGTAATATTAATATTATATAATATTGTATATAATATATTTTATTTTCTTCATGCAGGAGTTTCTCTTTTCAAAAGCATTAAATGAATTAAGTTAACAATTGACAATTAACAAATTTACTTTCGAAAAAACTTCATTTATTAAAAAAAAATAATTATAGACATTCATTTTTTTTTTAAAAAAATTATTAAAATTTATTCAAATATTAAAAAAAAAAAAAAAAACTGAAAATATTTTATATTAACTATCGTGTTCTATTATCATCCTTTCTACACTTTGTACACTTAAATCTGTAATAGCCTCAAGTGCGGCAGGTGACATAACAGATGACACTACGGGTGACTCGAGAAAAGTTGTTATTTGACTGATTTCAGTATTGTGTGATGAAGACACTCTGGTTATAGAATCATTTGAATTTCCTAATTCTGAAATTAATGCTCTCTTTGTTATAAATTAAAAAAAAAAAAAAATAAATCCAATTTTGAAATTTTTTTTTTTTTAATTTAATAAAAAAAATTAAAAGAAAAAAGATTTACCTCATTATTTTGCATATCATTTATCTGCAAACTCTGTAAGCTAGATTGTGAATTCTCTATTATTGTAAAGTTTGTACTTTTATTTGTATCATTTGTTTTTTGCCTCTTGTAAGGTCTAGTAGGACCACCAGGTTTTACAGAGCTTCTCCTTCTTGATTTAAAATTACGAAATGGATCCCTACATAAATCATCTTGTTTGAATGCATCAAACATTTTATCTCCTAAAATATTATAATTAATAATTAATTAATTAATAATAAATAATAATAATAATAATAAATAATAATAATAATCGTTTACCATTTATTTGATATAATCGTACAATTTCACTGTAGATCTCTTTAATATTTCCTTGAGTTGATAATAATGATGGTAATGATGACGAAAAATCATCTTTATTTCTAAAATAATTGATCAACTTTTGTTTTGTTTCAGCGATGATTGGAGTAAAATCACCATATTTTTGTCCCTCCGCATATATACGAGCAGCATAAACATGTTTACAAACATCACGGAAATTTCCATTCCAAATATAATCGAAGCACATGAAGCACTCACCAGTCTTGATATTAACAAGATAAACGCCATCTTGAATATTTATTCCATGACGTTCAATATATCTGTTAATCATGGGTTTCAAACAATTCATAGAATTATTATCTAATTGAATCCGCTTTCCATCATATGATGATGTAAATGTTAATGAAGTTTCTACAAGATTCTTCACATAATAACAGTGAGATTTCTCCGCGGGTTCAATAGGACAAGAAAGGAAATAAAAACGACCAATGTTCAATCGACGGAGAACATCATTTGGCAGAGATTGTTCAGATTGTTCTTGCTAAATAAATATATATATATTGATTATCAGCAATTCCTTTTTGATCTCTCTAAAAAAAAAAAAAAAAAAATTTTTTTTTTTTTTTTTATAATCATTTTAATACAATAATAAAATACAAATACAATATACCTGTAATAAAGATTGAGTATTAAAATCTTCTAATAACGATTGATCAAAACTATTATTATCGATTGAACTATCCGCATGTAAACTATCTCTATGTAATTTCACACCAAAAAGTCTTTCAAGGAAAGCCAAAGGTGTCATTTTTCCTTCAAGTTTATCCTCTATTTTACGAACAATTATCTCTGTTAAACTGTTTGTCATCATTGGTTTTTCAATTCTAGAATGATCTGAATGATCTGATTGATCCGATTGATTTGATTGATTTGATTGATCTGATTGATCTGACATTCGTCCTGCATCAATAATTTTGTTAAGCCATGTATCATTCATCCAATTCGTTTCCAATTCCTCTTTGATTAATGATTTCTGCGCTGAAGTGATCATTAATAAATCTATAGAATTTTTAAAATATTCTGCCATGTCTTTTGCCTCTACAACCGAACGACTCCTCCCAATTATTTTGAATCCAAATGCAATGGGATATCTAATATATATTCATAATTTCGTTTACAAAGATTTTAAATTATTTAAATTATTTTTAATTAATTATTTGATTAATTGAAAATTCTTTATCCTTTATGAAATACCTTAATGACTTTGGAATATCCCACAATTTTAATTTTTCCGCTAATTTCAACATTATATATGTCCATGAAAGGACTGTACCTCGTACAACATTATTAACTTCTTGAATTATTGGAATATGTTGATCAACCATTGCTATAGGATTCCATGGATTTAAAGATGAACAATCCCTAACTTTTTGAAATCCTTTATCATTTGGTAAATCTTCATAACGCCAAGGATGAGTACAACCCAGTCGATTACATGGAATATTTGCTTTGATTGTTGAAATCGCTATTTTTACTGGTATCTTATCATCCCCGTTGCTTAATGCTAAAATTAATTAAATTTAAAATTAAATTTAAAATTAAATTTAATTAATAAAATAAAATATTAAATCTAAATTAAAAAAAATAAATCAAGTAAATCAAATAAATCAAAAAAAAAAAAATAAAACAACTCAAACAAATCTATTATTTTTTATCTACTTATTTATCTATTTACCAAACGCTAATGGTGTAGGATGTCCAGTTGGTGTCTCAACTACAATTGTTAATACTGTCGCACGATCCATGTTTAATTCATTATTTCCATCAATACAGAAATAATGTTCCCCAAAATCTCGACCATTTATCAACCATAAATCATCTGATACAATAAGTTGATAATATCTATCAGGTGAATTTTCATCTGCAGATAAATCAGGATTTTGGTAATATAATACATGTCCTCGTGGTTTTAATATATCTTGAATATAATGTTGAAGAACTGTCCATGGACCTGCATTATCTCGAACTCGACGATCATCTCTTACTATGAGACGTTTAAGTTGTTTAGCATTACAAATGTCCCGATTTTTTACTATCTCTTGATTAAGATCTGCTTCCGTAGCTCCTTGTTTTGAAACCAATATCTTTGCCTTTACATCATCGGCAGTCCAACGGTCAGCCCGACGACTAATGATAATTTTATCACGTGCAGATCGTGTAAGATTGACACGTGTGACTTGAGGGGTATGGGTAACAAGTGCATTTGGTGGAATATGCCAACCATCAATTTTTATTCTTAATTGATACGTAGTATTAATCCAGGATAATCGAGATTCCGAGACTACACGAAGTCGACAACGATGTCGGTCATTACTATTTTTTAAGTTGTTGGGCATATTTGCATTGGGACACTCAGGATTACATTTTCCAATACCACCACATAAATGTTGACAAGTATTTCCATCCCCAGCACAATACATAACCCAAGACCAACATAATTTATCTTTGCATTTTCCTGAATTGATTTTTTCTACTAATTCAATTCCTTTTGGAGTAAGTTCAATTATATCATCAATACGATTAGTGGATTTTACGTTTCCACTAGAAGTAGTCCATTCTACAAAGTCAACAGCACCTTCAACTCTTTTGATTGAAATAATTCCTTCTTTCAAAAGTTGAGGAGTTCTAAGTCGACTACGAGCTTTTAACCTAATATTTTTTAGTAAGGGATGCTTTGATATATACCATTCCGCAGCACGACCAAATGGAACACTGACAGATGAATCATCATCATTATATTTAATGAGATTATCGTAACTTTCCATAATTGACCAATTAAGATAAAAGAATAATTAGAGAAGAGGCGAAGATATTGCGTATGGGAAAAAAAAGCGAAAAATCTTTTAAATTCATCAATAACGTAACATATCATTCAAAATACTCAAAATACCAAATTTGGGTCATATCATATCATTATACTATTGTTGTGTAACCGATCAATTTGCCCCTATAATTTTTAATAATCCTATTTTTTTTTTTAGATAATCTCAAAATGATTATTAACCTCTCTCATAAACCAAATTTCATCATCAATTTCAAACATCTCTTGATTAAATTTTCTAAACCTATACATATTACCAATATTACTAAAACATTTAATACATCCAACAATATGATAAATGAGTCCAAATTTTTTTTCAATAAAATTCGATTGTTCTCACGCCCTTTTTGTCTAGTACCGTTACCGTTATCAACAACAACAACAACAACAACAGTATCATCATCATTATCATTATTAACACAAATTGTTAATAATAATAATTCAATTGGACAAGTTCGTGGAATGAAAGTTAAATCTTCGGTAAAAAAATTATGTGAAGGATGTTATATAGTAAGAAGAAAAGGAACAATTTATGTACGTTGTAAAAATAATCCTAAACATAAACAAAGACAAGGATAAAAGAAAATCTACAAATTATAATTGAACGTTCTTTTTATTAAAAATAATAATTAATTAATATATATTTTCCTAAATTAAAAATTTTCTGATTATATCCTTTTTTTTTTGGATTTAATAATATATATATATATATATATAAAAATAAAGTTTCAAAAAAAAAAAATTCTATGAATTAATAAACAATTCTCATTTATGACAAAAACTATGTGTGATAATAATCAATTAAATCACACACGATAGAAATATCTTAACTATCTTAAACTACCTTAAACAATCTTGAACCATTTAAACTAGAATTACCTCAAACTATTTTAAAGTAATACTTTAATCTCAATAAACTAAAACTAAATTGATAAATTGGATTATATTCCATTATCTATATATATCATATATATATCATATTTATCACACCCATATATATAGATGGCGTATTCAGTACAGTTATTAAATATTCAAATAAATTTTTATTCTTCTATTTCTAAATTTATTAATATTCCATAAAGCAACTTTCCAATCATCTTCATTAATTACTGTAATCAAGTCACCATTGATATTCTTATATTCAAAACTCTTAATTTTAATTTCAAATCTTTTTCGGATGTTTTCTAATAATGTGTTTAAAGGAATATTCATTGGGGTTAACATTGCACGATTATGAGTTAAGAATACTATTGTGATATATATCTATTTATGTATAATACGATATTGTTAATATTATTAATATTGTTTTAATAATATAATTAAAATTAAATAATACGTACTAAATCGTCATCAACAATTTCTGATCGATTTTCAGTCTAAATAAGTTAATTAGAGTTAATTATAAAATTAATTAAAATTATAAAGTTTGATAAATTATAATATTCAAATATAATTAATTTATATTATAAATATAATTAAATTACCTCGCTGCTAATATCATTATTAACGTTATAAATATTATCATCATCATCAACAATAACTTTATTCAAATGATGATTATTTATATAATTATAATTATTATCATCAGCAAAACGAAATCTTTGTATACCAATATTAAACATTTTAATTGTCATAGGATGAACTTTTGAACAAGGGCTTAATACAATAGAAGTAGCTTCTCTCATTAACCCTCCTGATGGATCTTTACTCATTTCTTCGGTAAAGACACGACCTTTAGAATTATCTTTACCATGATAACAAAACTATATTAATTTAATTAATACATATAGATATGTTAATCTGTTGATTAATATAAAATATAGTAATAAATATAATAATAGATATATACTATAATATATACTATAATATATGTATTATAATATATGTACTATAATATATACTATAATATAATCTATATAATATACTCACCTTGGCTTTAAATCCTTCACAAAATACAACTTCAATATCATGATTTTCAATAATTCCAAAAGATGCAATTTGGTTCCATGGAATTTGAATTTCTTCAATGGACTTTTTTTTACTATTACCTTTATTGAAACTTATTGCAAGTACTTGACGAGTATATTTTAATAATAATTCCATTTGATTGCATATAGATGATGATTTTATTTTTTGACTGGGACAAAATGTAATTGTGGATAAATCAATCCTTATCCACAAACTGGAATTGGGTTTAAATGAATAATTAAAAGTTTTGGATACATTTTTATTGTGCATTTTTTCTAAATGATAAAATGATGTTGATGATGCCATTTTTTTGGTTTATTTTTATATTGTTTTTTTTTTCATTTTTCGATTATTTATAAAAAAAATTTAAAAAATCGATTAATTCATAGTTTTACATATATGTATATTATATCAATTATATCAACTTACTAATTTTGGTAATCTGTTGACTCCTACTAATCGTAACCAGTCTATGCTGATAAAAGTCCTTGCTTCTTGAACCTTTATCAGAAATCCACGACATTTTTTTCTTTTTGGTTAAGGAGGCGATGGATTAATGAATTTCATTATATATCCATATTATCCATATTATCACGTGAAATGCATCCTCGCTTTGTTTCCTTTTTTTGAGGGGTGGAGTAGAATTGATGTGATGTGATGTGATGTGATGTGATGTGATGTGATTGATTTCGGGTTAAGATCAGATCACATGTAACATAAAACTCACTGATCGAGAGACCTTTTAAACAGACTTACACAATATAATTTATTTTAGTTACAGTATATTGTCAATTTGATCAATATAATATTTCTTATAAGATAAATAAATATTATGGCTTTTAATTTTTTGGCTACTCAAGCAGGAAGCACATCTTCAAGTAACATAGGTGATAGGTGATCCAATTCCTGTTTGTTTATTCGGAGAGTGGTTTTTTTTTTTAGAAATCAGAATAATAACTATAGAGTTCTAATCTGATCTGAAAAATGTAGGTTTAAAACCTAGTCTTAATTGGAATGTGACAAGTGCTCCCTCTTCACAGTCATCGTTTGCTCTTGGAGGTTATAGCACAAATGCAGGCTTAACTGGCTTTCCTACATCCGCATCTCATCAAGGCCCTTCTGTTGCTGTGTAATGATGATTAATTGTTATTCTTTCTCCTCTAAAATATTTAACTTTTCATCTAAAAGAAAATCATTTAACGCGTTTCTAGAGGTCAATTTAAAATCGAAAATATTACGAAAGCAACTAGGTTTTCTGATCTTCCTTTGGAACATCAAAAATTCCTCGCCAACTTTGAGTAAGTTTTTTCATGAATTCGAGTATAAAACTTGTAATTTCTAAAGATTTTTAAGATTTAATTCATTTTTTTTTTTTTATTTATTTGCAAAAAAAAAGTAATCATATACAACAACAGAAAAGAACGATGTCATCAATTAGTTCAATGAGTTTACCAAATATTAAATTAGCAATACAAGAAGTATTTAATGAATCACGTATATTATTTCAGGTACCTTTAACCGATATTCTCACAAATAAATTAGTTGAGATTTTCAATTTAGTGAAAGTGACAATAATTGAGTGTTCGCATATAGGCTCGGCTAACCTGCTGACTGCTGAAACACATAGAAATTGTCCCATTTGACGAATGATCTACAACGTGATCAATATCTTATAAGCAAGTTAATATCTGAATTGGATAATAACATAGGACTTGTAGATAATGCTCGTCGATTTTATGATGCAGCATCTCAAGGACAAAGTAACGCGGTTATGCAAATCGGTGATAATGTATTTTCAAAGTAAGTTTATTTTAAATTTTTATAATAAATTATTTTATATAAATTATTTATAATAAATTATTTTTATACAAATTATTTCATAAATAGATATTATTATGACCTTATTATTTCATTCGAAAACCGATTACAACAATATGAATCTAGTATTGAAGTTAGTTTCTCTCATTATTTAGTTTTTTTTTTTTTTTTTTTTTTTCTTATTCGATAATTTATTTATTTAATAACTTTTCGACAATAGGAATTAGAACGTCATTTTCAATGGATATATAAAAATCCTGGTAATGGAAACAATGGTACAATCAAATATGTCATTTTTCCTTTTTATTTTAACAAATTCAATAATTGAATGTAATAATGTATGAATGAATAAATGAATGAAATGAATTTGTCAATTGAACATTCTTATTTATTCCTATATAACAGGTGAAGACCTTTCAGCACTTACAGAAGCTATGCGTAATCAACACAGAAGCTTTATGGCTGTGACGGGAAAAGTTGCATTATTGCATGAAAATGTGGAAAAGCTACGAAATCAATACCTCAATTATAGACGTACAAAATTCATGGATAATATTAATCCATTTTTAAAAGATTCCCAGCGAAAAGATGGTGAGTTTCATTTACTTTAATTTGGTTTGATTTTCTGAATATTATTACTTACATTTGTACTTATATATATATTATTATTATTATTATTATTTTATTATTATTATTATTTTCATCACTTTAGTTATTCCTATAGTACCTCTTGACGAATCTATGACACCAAGAGAGCTAGCGCAGACTATTCCAAAAACTTCTCAATTTCAACAGCAGCAAACAAATCCATTTCAACCATCAAGTTTATTTTCATCATTTAGACGATAAAATTTATCATTGTTTTGTAGATCAATAATAGATTAGAGTGGTTAAAGTTCACAAAGTGAATTGCTTTTTTGCACTCTATTCCCTGAAATTTAAAGATTATATTGGGAAGGTGCTCACCCTAAAGTAATCAAAATTAACAAAGGCATCTTCAAATATAAAAATGTAATGTACTTTCATTATGGTATACACAAAGTGTTTGGACAGTGGTTTTTTTAAAAATAGGCGTAATCTGACATAGTCTATGGAAGTTACCCAATATACATGAACATATTCCCTCTTCAGATGAAGTAATCTTCCATTTTTATTATAAATAAATTATGTATTTTACCACACTTTTACCTATTCCCGTGTGGATTTGTCTCCCTTCCTTTTTACACAGAGATTACATCTGAGATAAAGAAAAAATGTTTTTTGTGTAGTCAGATCCAAATGAACCTATGATTAATGATCGGGCTCATCTGTAAATAATAATGTAAAAATTCTTATGCCAAAAGCTTTGTTATGACAACTGACGTCTTACTGATAATATAATTTTACCACCATGAATTTATTAAACCATCTACTTTTTTATGATCAGAATTGGAATAGTTATTATTGGCTGACAACTTATGCTTAACCAATTGTATACTTACTTTGTGAAAACTGTTGTAATGTTTATTGATCCAGGAATATTTTGCAAGAGGTAAAGCTTATCATATAACTGTCAAAATATTAAAATATTTCAAAATAAAAAAACTCTAACCTCTGCAATTTCAAGTTCTTTCTTTACAGTTACTCTTTGTTAGTTACATTTGCTGGTTGACTTTATAATTCACTCATTTAAGATAAATTAAAATTGTAGTTTAATTAATCAATGCAAAAAAACAACTAAAACATTTCAAAGCACAACCTATAAAGAAGAAAAAGCAACCTGAATGTCAATACTTTAATTACTTTATTTAGATGAGAACATATCCCATCCTACAAAAATGTATTTTGCACTAAAGTATTAATTAGACATGATATCCTTTTGAAATAACTTAAATAACTAACAATGAATGAAAAACTTTTTACTTGAGTTCACTACTTACTATAAATACCATCCAAATTCAAAATAATTTGAAATTTGAATAGTAAAATAGTATTAATTTTTGTTTAATCTGTTTACAAAGTGATAAATTTACAAATTCTCGATCGTTGCTATTTAAAACTTTTTATTTTAGTTAATAAATGTCAAAAACAATAATAAGTAACCTAAAAGATGAGAATAATACACATCTTCTAAAAAATATTTTAGACCTGTATCATCAAGCTTTAACTACTAATAATTTTCTCAATTTTAATAATATAGATCTGAAATTTGTAAAGAAAATATATATTATTCTTATCTTTCAGATTACTTATTATCATTTTTGATATTTACTAACTAAAATAAAAAGTTTTGTCAATAGAAACAATGGTGAATTATTTCTGATCTTATACAGTGTAGAACCTCTATAATAGGAACTTAAAAAATCTTAAATAAAATTTGATCACCAATCAAATTTCTTTTATATTATAATATTTGAATATATATATTTGGAGGAATCTATTTATAGAAAAAAAAATTTAATTCAATTTTTTTGGTTTATGTAAGTATCATGTGATACGATTTTAACCAATTAGAATTCAGAAATGCAAAAACACGTAACCATATTATATTAATAAGGATTGTTATAAAAAAATCTATAAAAATAAAAATTTTATTTATAAAATTTTAATTATTTAATTTATTATAATTATATTAGATACACAATAATGAGATTTATATTTTTTAATTGCATATTTTGCCATTTTTCCAGTAATACCTTTTCTGTATATATCCATATATCTCTATAATTTATATACATATTTTCAAATAGTAATTAAAGAAATTGAATTTAATATTTCAGGAATAGTTTTTTGTAATTCATTTCAAGTGTAATTATAATATTTTTTAGTATATTTTTTTTACAACATCCCAATACAATAATACTTGAGATAAAATATATATTTTTGTTCACATTTTTTAATTTCTTCTTGAAGTTTAGATTTTTGTATCAAAAAATTAAATTATAAGACAAAATTTGATATGCATAGTATTCTGTTCTATTTACATCTGTAATTTTTAATTTTCTTTTACATAATTTACAGTCAGCTAATAAATTATTTCTCTATAAACCTCTTTCAATTAATATTTGTTTCATGCCTTTAAGTTAATTTGAATATTTTAAATAATTAAATGGAAAAACCATAGATTGTAATATATTATTTGATCCATAATAAGTATCAAGTATATGTGGTTGTTTTCCTCTTGAATTTAAATTCATTTTAAAGGTATTTAATTCATCTTTTTCCATTGCACTATGATTAGTACTATTATCAAATACAAAGATACCTATTGTATTGGAATATAAAAATTTAAAAATAAGTATTATAGCATTAATTACCTAATCTATAAGATGTTCTGAAATCCACCAGTTTTCTTCATTTTTATCAAGACTATACATGTTCCCAAAATTGATTTTAGATTTTTGAGGTATTTCGACTTTTTGAGATTTATGCAAAATCTATTCTATATATGAAAGTAAAAAAAGTACCTAGTTATATGTATCTTTAATCAAAGAATAAATCTGGGTAGTCAAAAAATTTCAGGTTTTAAGTAAAATAATTTCGTCTTCTATGAAAAACTATTTTAACTTTTTTCCCCAAAATTGCAATTTCGGGACCCCAAAATAATTTTGCGTGCAAGTATAATCAAGACGAAAAAATTTTTATGCATCTTTAGAAATATTTAGATAAATTGTTATAAGATCATTTGTAAGTTTAAGTTTTCCAATTATTTCTAATAAAAAATCACTAATCATTAAAAATTTTTCTTGTCCATTTTTTCAAAGTAAAGGTTTATCCAATGGTATCTAAAATATGGGCCAATTATTATTGACATAAAAAAAACATTCATCATATGTAATTAAAATATATAATTTTTCTTCTTCTTTAAATTCTAGAAGAACTATTTACATTTCATCACCAATAAATATAGGCATCAATTTTTTATACTCCTCTATAGTTTTTAAAAACTATTGTTTATATTGTAAAACATCTTTATGTTTATGCTTATCAAAATAAATATTTTTTTTTTCGTGATTGTGAAACTAAACTCAATTTATGAAACTATATTCTTACAGTTTTTATTAATATTAATTTATTTATAAAAATTTGAAAAAAAAATTTTTGTTTCAACAAATATTTTATAATTTTGTAATGTTGTTTTTTTACAATTAGCTTGAATATAAGTTAAACTACTGTTAATTATATTTTCATCATCAATAAATAATTTAATTTTTTAATGACAGTCTTGTAATAAAATAGATAAGAATTATTTTTAATTTAATAATTTCCTAATTTTTGAATTACCCTGAATTTATATATTCCTTTATTATAAATTTTTTTGTAATTTTTTTACTTCAATTCTTGTTAACCCATTTTTTTTCCAGTATTTAAAATAAGTATATAAAGACCTATATCTCAAATAATCATATACTGTTAATTTTTTTTAATTATTTAAAATAATATATTCTAATTGTTGAAATTTTAAATTAAAATTATTATTATTAATATTTATTTTATTATCTGTATCTTTTGATTCAACTGTTTCATCAATTGTTTTATTAACTATTTCATCAATTATTTTATCAACAGTTTTATCAACAGTTTCATTAATTATTTCATCAGTTTAATTTAAATTATCTATGTCAATTAGATTAAAATAATTAAAAAAAATCTGATTTTCACTTATATTTTATAATATATTATTATTATTTTCATTTACAATATCTTTATTTTTATTTATTTCATCAATTTTATCATTTGTTTCACCATAACTATTTTCATTATTAAATTCATCTGTTTCACCATTTCAATTACTAAATTCATCTATTTTTTGTTCACCTATTTCACTATCTATTTTGTCATATATACCTGTTAAATTATTAATTTCATTATACCTCCTTTTCATTTTATTATTTTTACCTGTTTCACTATCAATTTTGTTACATCTACTCTCTATTTTATTATTTTTATCTATTTGATTATCTATTTTATTATTTTTATTTATCTCACCATCAATTTCATCATATATATCCATTTTATCATCAGTTTCATCATACCTCCTCTCTATTTTATTATTTTTACACATTTTGTTATTGATTTTATCATATCTACCCTTTATTTTATTATTTTTATTTGTTTCACCATCTATTTTATTATTTTTATTTATCTCAGATAATTCCATGTTCTCAAAAAAGGAACTACAGGAATAGCTAGTATTACTAGTTAAAGATACGTCTTCAACCTCAGCATTATATGAATCATTTTCACTTTCATATTCGTCTTCATATTCATTTTCACGAATACTTTCAAAATTATCCTATAACATTGAAGTTAGTATAAGTTATGTTTGAAATTATTTTATTCATTATTTATTTATTTTTTTATATCTCATTATTTAATCTTTCGCTTTTCAAACTATTCAAACTATCAATCATCATTACTTCCAAATTTAATTCTTCTAATGATTCTATCACATTTTGAAGACATTATTTTATGTGGTTGGTATGCGAAGTTTTAGTGTAGAAGTATATTGACAGAAATTACAAATCCTTTGATTAATGAATTAATAATTACTTTGAACAGTTACAATTATCATTATATTTATAAATAATTTTATCTTTGTTCTCTATATAAATTTTATCTTTGTTCTCTATATTAATTTTATCT
>CAJVPK010000677.1:0-24250 GCA_910592015.1 Diversispora eburnea | reverse complement strand
TAATTTAACCAACACAAGTTCACTACCAAGCTAAACCACTACAAATTAGTAAAGCTTGCTCTCCCAGGTAGTAACAATGTTGATGATCCTGCCATCTTTTATTCTATGGAACAATAACGGGTTTAACGACACCCAATGCAAAATTGTTGTAATGGGGTTGCTGGCCAGATACAAGCTGCTATTATTAATTACATTGTGGAAATGGTAACATAGATTTTAATGGTTTGAACTAATGATTCGGGTTAAATTGTCCTAAACCTGTCCATATTTTTTCTATTTTTTAATTTTATTAATTTTATTGCTATAATAACCTCCCAGGGTAGTAGTCCTAAACCTATGGAAGTAAATAAAAGATTCACCTATTGCAAAATGTTTTTCTACGTTTTGCCTTTTAGTTTAGCCCGTTGTGTCCTAAACTGTCCTAAACGACCTAAACCCTTTAGCCCGAATCACTAGTTTGAACACCTTATTTGTATTTAGAAGCAACTTAATGCTTGGTCACTCTCAATATGGTTTTCCTTTATAGTATGAGAATTTTCGTATTTATTTTGGATTTTTTTAACTGTTTTTTGTTAAAGGACTCACCATCAAGAGGGGGGTCACGGATGTTTGTCTTAATGTATGTAGAATAAATAAGTTATCAGCTCATAGGAAAATCGACTACAAATCTTTCGATTATCCTTTTGTGGTAGCGACGACATAAATTGAAACTTATTTTTCTGTATTCATTGGGGGTTAATTATTTTGTAACGAAAGAAAAAATTTTCTCATATTCTACATCATATGATCATATAATATTTAGTATATTCATGTCTAGAGAATTTGAATTATTGTATACATGAATGGTATAAAATAACCCCCACAAAAAAATAAATTGTTAAAGTATTTATAGAATTTATTACATGAAACGTAATATATAATAAAAAAAATTTAATTATCAGATCAGCACGTTATACCAATCCAAAAATTAAAGTATAAACTAAATTAAAATAATCAATAATTATGTATATATATAAATTTTTAATTTTATAATAAATTATAAAAAGTTACTAAGTAAACTTATAGCAAAGAACCAAATGCATCTATTGTAAAAAATTAAAATTGTAATTTTAATGAATATTTAAAGTTTAAATTTCAATTTATACATTAAATTTTTTAATGACTATTTAAATTTTAATTAACTATAAGTTTACTAAACTTATAATGATCATATTTGTCCTAGACCAGACTAACTTGTTATGTATTTGATGCCATTCCTTTTTGCTTTCGTAATATTATTCTGGCCATTTTGGCTCTTCCTGTTAATAGTTCACATATGGTATAAATATAATTGCTATATTGTTTTTTCGACTTGATAAAAATGGCTCGCATACAACAAAATATTTCTTGTATCAAAATATTCCAGACAAAAGATGTCACCTCAAAAAGAAACGGTTGAATCTCTCAGTATTTACGAGAAAAAATCAGGCGAGGTGCAGAAGTTTCTAAGTATGGTCAGAGTTTTCACACGTTCTGAATAATAACTTTAAATATGCTTACTTAACTTAAACCTTACAGATCGCCTGAGGCTTACAGGAAGTCCGTTTTTCTGGGTATTCACTGATAATGTTAGCACCTTGTAATATGACGACGAAGCTGTGTTTAACAATCTCCACTTTTTTAATTGTTTTGATAAAGGTGTATTTGAAAATTATAAAAATGACTGGGTATTAGTACATAACCAGAAGGTGAAAAAATTTGAGTCAAAATATATGAACCAGCAGTTGAGTGATCTCGAAAAAAAAAAATGCCTGGCGCTGTGTACCTACCAGTGGATATGTCACAACACGTGAAAGCCCGCCAGAGAAGATAGTGCATGCTCTACGTCTTATGGTGAAAATGAATATATGGTCTAAATTTTGAATATTTGTAAATATCAAACATGTACTTAACTATGATGTTTAATAATTTTAATAAAAGATTAGAATTCGAGTTAAACGAGTTGACGCAACAGAAGAATCTTCGATCTTTCTTGAATATGATTTTTGTGATCCTTTAAATAATAAAGGATACGGATCTGTTCCCGATACCGGTGCCCCCGAAACTATATTGCATTACTACATCCGTAGATAGTTAGGGAGAAGGGGTGGAGCAGATACTCTTACATTGCTGTTGGATATGGGGCACCCGCAACTTTGATTTTTGCCTCTGACCCATTTCTCGTGTCTATTGGAGACCGTATAAACTGGATAAGTGGATACGAATGAATGCACTTCAGCTCTGGGAACAAAATCCTGGTGAACAGGTGGCATTCGCTCTTGTCGAAAATGATATTCAAGATCAGCTTGCTTATGTGCACGAACCAAAACTTGAATTAAAATTTCTGAAAGAAATGCATGAAACATGCTTTGACTGCCTTTTTAGCCGAACTATTATAGCGGTTAAATTTTACTTTGTATTATTAAAAAAATTATGATGTGAGAGCTAGAATCATAGTTTCTCGTATTTACATTCTTTGATGCATATAAGATGGAATTTTAATTGCAACTCAACATTAAAAATAAAATATATTTCTGGAAAGTATAAACCTATATCTACTTACATGATGATGCTATTTATTTTTTATATACGTAATACGAAAAAATCAAATTCGCCTCAGTAGAAGCATAAAATCAGGTATCTTTATGTGTCGAAGACGCTAGCTTTCTATTAATATATTTTGTGATGTTTCCATATAGTCAAAATGTTTAATGTATCAAAAAAAATTTATCGTCCTTCCTCACTTATCTACTCCATGTGAGAGTGGTTCTTCTTACATCATGCAACTAACATCACTTTCGGGTTGATTACTAGTAATAACCTCATAAGATGGTGGTTGAAGTAATGATGTCACAATATTTTGTTCAGGATTTTCCACATCAGGATTGTTTGTATTAATGTTTATTTCATCACGGGTTAAAGATGGATAGGGTGATTTTTTTTGACTCCTCCTACTAATAACAGATATAACAGATGAATTTCGGATTCTCCCAATAGAAGATCTCATGCGTAATTCACGCTCAACATCCTCAATAGATGATGCTAGTGTTGTATTTCCATCGTCTCTATTTTTCCTGCGGTTTGAAGTGTTGATATTACGGATTCTATCAAAATATATGCAAAAGAATTAATTTTAAATGAATTACATAAATTTAATATACAAACTTCAGAATCAGAAATTCAACAAAATGAAGAATTATTTCAGGAATCTGGTCTGGTAATTTATATAATAATTTAAAATATATCATAATATTATAATTAATTATTATTTAATATTTTTTATGATTAAAAACTGTACAATCTCAAATATTATTCAATCATATTTTTACAAATACTATGAAAATTATATGAATCAACCAATTGCTACTTCTAAAATTAATCAAAGTGAATGAAAAACACTCTTTTCACATTTAAATAAATTAGCTCATAAATATTTGGCTATACCTGCTGAAACTGGTAATCACATTTCTAGTTATGTCATTTGATTTTTTATGAAAGTTATTGATATTTTTCCTCCAACTGAAGAATCTTGAATATATAAAAGAAATTCAAAATCATAATAATTATAATAAGAAAATGGTTGGAATTTACGTTTACCCAGGAATGCAGGTAACTTTTTGATGCCTCTTTTTAACTTTGTTGTGAAAATAGGAGGAATTATTGAGGAAGTGATTGTGGCGGTAGTGGCAGTCAAGATATAAGTCGCGGTGTCAGTAGTAATCGTGGTGCCGGTAGTAGACGGTGATGGTAGTAGTACATCTACATGAACAATGAACTGGATGAATGGTTTTAGTAACGGTGTGGCATGCTACTGATGATGACTAAACTAGTCATAATGAAAAGGAAGTTTCTATTAAATCACATCTTAATTAATTGAAAAATTACAAAAAAGAGAAATTTTCAAAGAAAAAGGGAAATCCTCAAACAAGAAATGCCATTCTATATTTTGTATATTTACCCGTATGCAGTACACCTCCAAAAGTGCCCATTAAACTAATCTTATCATAGAATAACATTACCAAAATTGCAAAACAATCAAAATAAATTATTTTTAGTATATTTTCAAATTGGATATAACTAAATTCAGGTGACTTTAAATGTCTTTCTTGGAAAGTAATATGGAATAAAATATAATCTCTATTTCGAAAAATCAATATTACTTTACATCTAGTAAGTTAATTATGTGAATGTGAAACAAGAAATTAGATTCAACAAGGAATGTAAAGAATTTTTCGTTCTTCATTCAGAGGACATGACAAGATCACGATATCATTCAAAATCAAATAAATAAATAAATCTTTAATTTTTAGTAAAATATATCTTTATTATACTTATATATTAACTTAAATGAAAAGGATATTTTAGAATAAACTTTTGAATGTTTTGATTTTGTATTTACAAATATTTTATGAAGAGAAAAATCATTATTACTATATTCAGAAATATTAAATAATTAATGGTTTGATCTTGTCTTATTAGGTCTTCTTAAATTTTCACGTTCTTTCATAATTTTACCAAAAATAGATCGTGGTAAGGAAAATGCTTTCTTTTTCAAAAGTCTAGCTGGAATTTCTTGAGGCATTATTGTGATTTGTTTATGAACTTGAGGTCTGGAAAATTTAGTTAATGGTTGATATTTTGCAATTAACATCCTTGGTTTAATGAGTATTACAACCTCAACCATTATATGACCATTGTTCTTTTCTGGTTTCACCATCTTGGTTTCTTTTATTGATTCCCTTAATCCCAACAGTCGATCATATTTAGCTAATTTTTCTTCTGCCTCTTTTAAAAGCTTTTTCCGTACATATTCTAATTTTTTATATCACTATTGCGAAAGGCATCAACTGATCTTAATTGTTTAGAATCTGTATTTTGTAATTGTTCAACAGCTAATTGTTGTTGATACCTTTCATACGCCAGGATTTCTTGTTCTCGATGTCTTAGTTTTTTCTCTGCGAGTTCGTGCCTATAATGAAGTTTTGCATATTTGGCATCAGATGTATCCTCCTATTTTATTGATTTAAAATAATGGCAGCATAAGCTAAGCTTATTACTTATAAATACAAATATCTTTCAATAATAACTGAAATTATCAACCTCCAAAGCATTATTTGATTTATCATCAACTTCCTCTTCCCAGATTTTAAATGATGGCACCATTATTTGTTCCCCCTCAACATTTCTAGAAAGTCCTTCCTTATCCACATCCTGATCCTCCACTACATCACATAATTCTTCAATATTTTCTTCGGGTGTCAGCATAATATAAGTATTGCCAGTGATAGTATCTGCTTTTTCTTCTAAAAGTTTCAGTAGCATATGTAAAGATTATGTAATAAAAAAAATTGTTTTAAATAAAAGTTTTATATACTTTGTTCAGCTTTTATCTTTTCCATCAATGCATTCATGGTTTTCCATAGATCCATATTCCCATATTACCAATATCTTTATATTTGATTTATCAAGTAAAAATTGTTCATGTGCAACAAAATGTGATTTTTAACCAAATAAAGAGTAAATTAATCATTTTTTGCAAGATTAAATAAACGAGTACGTACTAATAAAATGTAACACAATTACTATTGATCATGTAAGAGATATTAAAAACTTTAAAGATAAAATTAAGAAATAATTTTTTACAAATATTTTAAATTTGGTTATACAATAATTGTTATAAAAAATGATAACGTAATTTTTTGATAATTAGTATTTCACAATACACCCCCTCGAGACCGAAAAAAACAGGTGTTCTTATACAGGAGGTGATTGTGGAGGGGGTTGACTGTATAAATATAATTAAAGAATAAATAATTTCATTTGCTCTTTAAAAGGTGAAATTATTAGAAACCTTGATATTTATCTTTATTATTAATGCTTAACTTAAATTTATTATATATAGTATTAGATTAAATGTGCTAGAATTTCACTTTAATTTATTTAAAAGAAATGATTTATTATTTGACCAGAATTAAGAAATAAAAAATATATTAATAGTCTAAAAATAAATTATATTTTAGAAGATTTCTAAATATCATTAAGAACTGGTACATTAAACATTATATATAATAAATAAGTAATAAATAATACTGTAGTTTATGCAAATCCAGAAAAATCACTTTTCAAAGAGATACTGGGTCCTTTTGTTAATTCTATCCTTTCATTGTATTTTCTTTTCTTTTCTTCTTGTAACTTTTGTTGTTGTTGTTGTTGTTGCAAAACATTAAATCTAATTGCTGCTTCTAATTTTGATTTTTGATTTGGAGGTAAAAATGTCACTACTTCTTTAAAACTTTGTGGTTGTAACCCTGCAAGTGATAGTAAATGTGTCACAGAAATTGTGTGAAATGCTGGAAGCCCTTTTGTTGAATCTTCTGATAATAAATATTTTTCGAGTGGAGGTTCAGCCAATAAATAAATTAAGACAGGTAATGTAATTCTCATTATTATTGTTTCTATAAATATTTTTTAAAAAAAATAATTAATTATTGAAATAAATAATGTATCATGTTATGAAAATTTTTTATCCTTACTTTGTGAATCCGGTATCACTGTATTTATGGTCAACAAAGTTTTGATTGATTCTTCCAAAACATTCAATAAACCAATACTTTCTTCTGAAAATATTTCATTTACATATTTATCATTCATATTTTTTATAAATGAAACTGTATGAGGTATAAGAATTTTAGTAAAATTATTACTAATTTCTATGGATGCTATGATATCATTACTCGAAGATGGAAGTTCAGATAGTTTAGATGAAAACAAAACTAATGTTCGGATACACTGTAGCGAAGTAATTATATTCTATATATATATATATATTTTTAAAAAAAATATTTGAAAAGAAAAAATTAAAATCAGAAGAAAATTATAAGCAGATACAGATTTTAAATATGAAAATACCGTTACCGTGCGATCGTCTGAATAGAGCACTTTATTTAATATATTTGCAAATTCTTTTTGCAATGCATCAAATCGAACACATGATTTCGGGCAAGAAGTAAAAAGCAATGCTGTAGCCAACATACTATTCTTTATTATTGAAATATTAACTTCATTCAATACATCTGGACTGAAATTAATTAATTTAAGAATCATTAAAGAATTTAAATAAAAAATTGAATATCAAAAAAATAAACAAGCAAATAAATAAATAAATGTAAATAAATAAATAATACCAACTTTTTTAAAAGTGAATTGATCTTAATTAAATTCGATGATATAGTTAATTGAATAATTCGAGAAAAATTTTCAAATAAGTCTTCAAACTGTGATTCTATATTTGAACATAATAATTTAATGTTCACAAGTACGCGAGGTACAAGTTCTTCCTGGAATCTAGAATCATGCAAAATGGCTTAAAGAAATATCCAAGATAAGTATGATTTCCAAACACCGATCATTTATAAAAAATGAATTTGATTTAATAACTCACATATATAAATATGAAATGCAACTGATATTAAATCAATTTTGAATTTTGAAGGAATTATAGAAACAAGTGACGTGAATGCTTCTAAAGTAAATATGAGGAGAACTGTTGTCTCACGAGTTGTTTGACCTCGCGCATCTCCTGAATAAAATTATTGAAATATTACGAATATATTAAAAATTTATATACAAAATAGCTCAGAAATACTTACAAAATGAATTTATATTTCCAAACCTTGTGGAAGGCTAAATACTCTTCTCATTTCAGATTGATCAACAAGTGAAGGAATTTTTTGAAAAAATATATTAATCAATAATTTTAATATACGAAAGAGAATTGTTTTCGTTATGTCGTTGTTGCCAAAAAACCCTTCAGAATTGGATTTATCATCCCTTTCACCATTGACGATTTTCCTGTAAGATTTTTTTTTTAAAAAAGTATAAAATTAAATATTAGATAATTTTTTTGAGACAAGTAGATGAAGATAATAATAATACTATACGTTGTCTTGTTTAGGTCTTCACTTATATATGTTGAACCATAATCTTGAATAATATTTTTTATTATTTGAATAATATCAAGTTGTACTTGAAATCCTTCGGTGAGCAAAAGCCGATCAAATAAATTTATTAATTCAATAAATATTGGTTTTTCCAAGAAATTTTGACCGGCTACTATCGGTCTCAAAAATGATTTCAATGCATTAATACAAGTTTGTACAATCTTTTGATTTTCCGCATTATTTGAAACACCACTATTACGACCACTTCCACCAAACGTATTGGACAATGCTTCGACACAAAGTCCAAAGAGAATAAAGAAATATTTGGCGGAATTTTTTTTGGTTTCAAGCGCCTTTTCTTCAGAAAAGGACTCAAATTCATTGGGAAAATCATTAGAGTCGTTATTTCCAAAATCCTCAAAACTCTGAAATTCATTTTCCAAACTACTTGAATCATCGGGTTCACATTTCTCATCATTTAAAGCAGATATTATATAATTATTTTTATTCTCAACTAAGCTTGCTACTGCTCCAATAATGGTTAACCAAGATTTATTATAATACTAATGGATAAGATATTTAAAATTTTGTATCTATTAGTGATCAAATTTCTATTAAATTCTAGAAAGATTAAAAAAAAGTGAGGTAAATACCGGAAGAATAACTTCTCTTGTTAAACCACTGTACATTGAATCAAAAACTTCTGTATGAGAATTCTGCAAAGATCCGGTACCGACTACATTAACTTGCGCATCGGTAATATCTGTTTCAATTTGAACTCTAGCATATTCTTTTAATGCACATACCCACAAAGGGCATAATAATGTCAAATTTCTATATGATTAACAACGTCAAGAATAAAATATTCATTTATTGTCAATTAGAATTTCATTAATACGTTGCCATGTTTCCCTCAAAAAAAAAAGGATACGGTTGAACGACTTGAACCAAATATGTTTGTTTAATGCTAGCCACTTGAAGTTCGGCCCAAGCATTCAATACAGAAAGTTTTATCATAATTGCAGCGTGAGGACTAAAATTTTTTACATCTCCAACTTCAGTCACACTTAAGTTATCTGTAAACAATGGAAAGTTAATATTCAATTGATTTAAATGAGAATTCAGAAATCATTTAACAAATAAACATATTTGTTACCTTTGCATTTTTCTAATGCAGTAGTTAGAAGCCTTAATATGCGTCCCATTCGATACAATTCTTTGACAATACCACTTCCAACAAACACTGCACATACTTTTACAGCAGCGGAAAGAATTTCTGGAGAAGATTCTGCTGTAAAAGCCGGAGTTAATGCTGCACCGATTTGAGCCTAATAATATTTTGTGAAGGATATTGAATATGAAGTCAACAAAATAATTTAACGAATCACGCATAGCTACCTGGTATTGTTCCAAAAGCGCGGCCTCCTCAAAGTCAGGATCAGAAGTAGCAGCAAATTTCTAAGTAAGAAAAAATTTTTATGAGATTCAATTGTTTCGTGTAAAAAGATTATTAATAAAAATTTGTTAATGGCAAACCTCAATCACATCTCTCAACACAGTCAAACCTTCTAATCTCATTTCGCTAACAACTGCCGTAGAGGCAGTAAATGCCATTTTTATCAAATCCGCAACTCTCAATACCAAATAATCTTTTCCTGATTTTTTAGCAATTGCAAGGTCAAAATGTCTTTTATCCCCACTCAAGTGAATAACTTCAACTACTTGACGAAGACATTGAAGTGCAAATAATTGAGTTCTCCATCGAGGAGGAATCTCTTGCGCTTGTTGATTACTTTTCACGATATTATGAACTCTCTGTGAAGTGTCTACAACGGTGTTCACTACGGACTGATCAATCACGAAGCCGTCATCATCACCAACGTCACCCATGTCTTCCTCAATAATATCTAATGAAGGTGGCTCGATTGGTGCACCTGCACTAGCGACTGATCCCGTTTTGGACATAATCTTACGACATAATTCCACCCAAGTAGAAGGACTATCAAGCGCGGTTTGATTCAGCCAACTCTTGACAATGTCCTTTACTCCATAAACCGTAGGATCAGTATCGAGTAACGAAAAAAGTTGATTATCTAATCCCGATACTGCTATTTCAAAAATATACTTTGCATCTCGTTGTACTAATTGATAAAGACACGTGATTGCAACTTCTTTCAAAGGTAAATTCATACTTGAAAATTGAAATTGTAAAAATGCAACCAATCGAGGTAAATCTACATGTTGTTGAGCAAACATGGTAAAATGATGAAGGCAACGTATTGATTCAACTACAACCAATTGTTCATCATCATTTCTAAGTTCAATCATGAGATTAAGACATAAATCTCTTATCTTTGAATTAATTTGTAATTCCGGACCTAATACTCCAATAATACCATAAATAATTTTACCAAATTGTTGATAAGCTGATAGACCTAAACCAACATTCGTGGTTCCAACGGAGCCACTACCAGGTTCATGAGTATCAGCCATATAAAGTTTCGCAATAATTCCTAAAGTACTTTTAACATATTGTGAAAACATTGGACCTGCTGATTCCACAATCTTTGCCAGAGCATAAAGTGCCCAGAAATGAACTACGGGATGAGGATCATTGCTAAGCGATAACAAAATGCCAACCAAAGTTTTAAGATGACCACTTGCAGCTAAACCGCCAACGTAACTGTAAATGCTACCTAATGCTAATGCACTTCCTGCCCTTGCATCCGGATCCCTATTATTAACAACCTGATCAACAAGGAGTTGCATTTGTGTTGGCACCATATTTCCTCCAACAACATTAAGTAAGCGTCCCAGTGCTTCGCAGGCAGCATTACGCAAATATGCATCGGGATGAACTATTGCTTCCTAAATTTCATTTTCAATTAAAAAATATTTATCAATAAATCAAAAATATAAAAAATATAAAATACATTTTTATGATGAATCCAAAAAAGAAAAAAAAAAAAAAGAAAAAGGGGGTAAAAACCTGCAATAGTTCCATAGCTAAAGCACCAACTTTTTTGTCAGCCAAGGCTGGCACTGAGTTTTCTCCTTTTCTTCCAGAAACATTCATAATATTTTTGAAAATGGCTAATAAACAAATAACCATGTTTACTTGAACCGCCATTTTCCTTCCAGGACTTTTTTCTAATTTAGGATGTCGAACCGCCTTAATTAATTGTTCCAGATAAGATTCCTGCAATGATGCATTTTGTAATGGAAATACTAATGCAAAGAGCTCAATACTATAATCCACAAGTGAAGTTACTGCTGGAACAGGTTTTGGTAAGCTCAATGAATCAGAATTAGAAGATGATACCCAATTTACTGTGTAAATTCTCAATGGGTCATGCTCCGGAGCTCCGATTATTGGTTGTTCAAGCTTATTTATTTATTATCCAAAAAAATAAAAATAAAATAAAAATAAAATAAAAAATAAAAATAAATCGCAAATACCACAAATTATATTAAAAAAAAATTTCAGTCGCTTACTTGATTCTCTAACCGACTTTCAACCAAATCTCGATTTAGCCAATCTTTGATTGCAACTCTACTATTGTTTTCACTTTGAACATCATTAGCAATGTCAATGTTCATTCCTTGTAATCTACTTGCAACTCCGAAAGCACATTCATCTCCAGCAGTCCATACATTAGTAAATGATCCAGACACCGCAGCAATAGCCGCAGTAATAGCTGATCCTAAGTACTTCTCCGGATCAGCAAAATAGGATAAGCAAAATTTCAAAAGTTGAGCACTTATATTATCATAGGACGAAACTGGTCTAAGTGCAGCAAAACATTGTAATAGTCGACGTTTTAATGACGTTTCGCGATCAGAAAATTTTAATGAAGCTGATGAAGGAAGTTGTGGAATTATTGAAGTAGTAGATCCATTAGGAGTATTTGTATTCGAAAACGATGTAGGAGTAGATAATATAAAGGTTAAAGTATTGTATAATAAAGCGGAAAGCCTTTTGGCCACATCGGGAGTTATTAATTTTGAATTATGCATTATACAACTAAGCATCGCACTTAAAACGCATTCTCGTACGTGATACATGAATGACCATTCAGCTTCTGTACGATTCGTAATTGATTCTTTCGAAGTTAATTTTGGTAAAGCTATTTTCCATAAAATCAACAATTGCGGAAGATGTAATTTGACAAAATTCGGACCCAGACACATTAACGAGCCAATTAAAGTCCACGCAACTTGAATTTGTACACTAGCTATTGCGTGATCCTTGTTAGCACTTGATTTTATTAATTGAGTTGCCAAGGAAAATATACGGGCACTTAATTCAAATGAAACATCTAGTGGACGAGCAGGTACAACGCTTAATAGAGCCGCTAATCCATAAACATGTCCCAATGTTCGTTTTGGTAAATCTTGCGGTGCGGACTGATTCGTCAAATTGTTTAAATCTTTGTTAATTAATGTAAGAACTTTTATAATAAGTTCAGATAATTTTACAGGTAAAGAATAACATAAGCATCTTAAGCACCATGCAGTAGAAATTTGTACTGTATAACTCGTGTGACTTAAAAGCGTAACTAACGGTTCCACGAGCACATCCTGTGAAGATTATAAAAGTTATTAGAATTTATTAACGAATCGAAAATAAAAAAAATTATTAATTACAGTATGGATTTACAATACCAAAACAGTGCTTGCAGCTCCTCCCAAATCTAATAGTAAACCAGAAATTTCATTCACGGCACATACAAGAGATAATTTGGAAGGTTCAACCTGATTTTGCGCGGGCCATTGTTTGACCCAACTATTTATTAATTCTCTAACTGCTGTAACTTGACCTTGCTCACTTAAAAGTCTTGAACCAATAACTTCTCGAAGTAATAATTCACAATGTTCACGAACATTAAGGGCCTCGTAACGTGAATTCAAGTTTCGTGGATGAGACAAAAGTTCTTTTAACAAATGACGCGTTATTATTGCGTAATTTGATTCCACATAAGTAGTGCCCAATTTTATGAAGAGGGCTGCATAAGCCAGAATAATAGCAGAACGTACTTCTCTGGTACTTGATTGCTTATTATAAATTGAAGAAAGATGAGACAACATTTCTTCAACAGAAAACGAAGCTCTTATAGGTTCAGGAGGTTGATTAATTGTGGGACTTCCCGGATTTTGAGATGTATTACTATGTGAGGTTAAATTTTTTTTTGGTAACATTGATGAAGCAAGAAAGTCTACTTCATCCTGTGTTCCTGAAAGTAAAATAGCTATATAAGAAGCAACTGAACGACGGATTATCTGATTTGACCCTTCTAACACTTTAAACATCGAAGAAAGTAATTGCTCTAATTCACTTTGAGTAATTGGATATTGTTCATAGGTATATTTGGCTATTGCGCACATGCACTTTAAAAAAAAATAAACATATCAAAAATAATGATTCAAAATTTTCAAATTTTCAATAAATTCAATAAAAGCATTCATTTGCATTAAATGTAAATAAAATACCTCAATGGTTGCAACTTTGATTATCATAGCTTTGTCATTTAATCCAGATTTCAATTGTTTAATCATATCTTTCACTAATAATTCCGTAACACCTTTAGCGGATCCTTCGAGTCCTCTCGTCATAGTGTTTATGGCTTCTAATCGAATAATTAAAGGCTAAAATATAAAAATAATTTTTGTAATTTAATATTTCAAATAAATTTAAATAATTTTTCTAATAAGCATAAAACGTTTTCTCAATATTTTATACTTTGGATTAAACTTGATTACCAATACTAACGTTGGCAGCATTTTTGATAACTTTAAGACAAATGCCAATCGTTTCCGGAAATAAAGATAAAATTCGATTCCCAATTGTTTTTGAAATTATCCCAATACAATGCAATGAAGCTCTATATAATTTATAAAATTTTTTATTTAAAAATCATGAAAGACAAATTAATAATATTAATAATAATATTGAATTTAAGTTGAAATAAAAATTTAATGCTTACAATTTTGAGTCCTTTTCCCCTACACCTTTTCCAGCACTGACAATACTTTGTAAAGCAGTAATTGTGTCAAATAATGTTCTTGAATCTCCTTTAATATAAATAATTACGAAACATCTTGCAATTAGCTGACGAATAGGTCTATGTGGTTTAGGAGAAGCCAAGGAAATAAATTTTAATAATTGTTTCTCAAGACTCGCTTGGCATGTTTTCAAGGTTTCCTATTTGAATTTAGAAACAAAAAAAATGTGCTATTGAAAATATTTTTATTATCATAATTTATAAATAAAAAATCTTTTTTTTTTTTGTAAATACTTTATCGGTCTTTTTTAATTCTCTTTCTAAATTGGATAGCCAGTTAAAAACATATAATTCTTGCTTTTCAGGATTAGCGGCATAATTTGAGAATTTTTGTTCATCGAATTGAAAGGGTTCGTTAAAAATGGGATTTGGCGAATCGCGACCAGTTGTTCCCGAAATACGAGGAGATGTCATTTACTCATTACGCCACTCAATATCAGCTTTTCATATATTGTACAAGCCACACAAAAATCAACTTCGAAGTTTGTGTACACATTCGGTAGGGAACACTACCACGTGATGATAAAATATCATTTTCCCGAATCATGTTACAATATTTTATACATATGTATATAAATTACTCTATTATTATTATTATTATAATATAATATATTGTTTTTTCTATAGGTAAAAAAATAGAAAAAATAGAAAAACACATATATATCTTGAGGGCAATTAAAAAAAATATACACATATAATATATATATAATTATCAAATCAAATATAATAATTACATCATAACCTTACAAATCTAAAAAAATTGAAGATAATTTATTATTAATTAATTAATAAATAAATAAATCTAAAATCTAAAAATAATATTTAAGATATAAACACTCACGTGGCATCAATTTGTTTCAATTGCGGTAAATAAGTTTTCACTTTAAGTCGATAAGTAGCTTGATTCTCGGATTGAATTGGATTTCCTTCGAAATATACAGTTGTTAAATTTTCAAGGTTTTTTAATTGTGAATCAAGTTCTTCGAAATCTGATAATTGATTATTACTGGCCTGAATATAAATGATTATGTAATACAATAATGGACGAATGTGTATGTGATGAAATATCAATTTAAATTGTGTGAATATAAATAAATATTATAAATATTATCAATATTATAACGGAATATCAAATTTTACTTACCCAAAATTCTTCTAAATTTTTCAAATGTGAAATATTTTCCAATTTATTAATAAAGTTATTGCTAATATCAATAACTCTTAATTTTAACTATAAAAAGTATAAAGAGAGAAATAATTTAAATATATGTAATAAGAATGTTAAAAATAATAATAATGATAAACTTATATAACACACACGTTATTCTCAAATCCTTCAAGTTTCTTAATTCCATTATGACTAAGATAAATTTCTTCTAAATTGATTAATCCTTCTAATCCTTTAAGTTTGGTTATTCGATTACTTTGTATACTTAAAATATTAAGATTTTTCAAATTCTCTAGATTCTAAAAATTAAATTACATATAATCGAATTAATATTAATAATAATAATTATTATTATTGATAATTATAATTATAATTGATAATACCTGCAATTCCGTAATTTTATTTTTTCCAAACCAAAGTTGTTCCAAATTTACCAAATTTTCCAAATTTTCAATTACCTATAATATAAATAAATGTAATTTGAATATAGATATAAATATGAATATGAATATAATCTTTTAAATATAAATAAATGATAATATCAAAATATTATATTAACCCGACCCGAATACGATTAGCGCCTAATTCCAAATTAATTAATTTTTTCAAATGACCCAGATTTTCAATTTTGGTGATTTTATTTTGAACAAAATATATATTCGTTAAATTTTCGAGATATTCCAAATTTTTGATATCTCGAATCTTGTTAAATGACAAATCCAATGATCTGTACGTCAGATATGATTTATATGTTTGTTATAACAATGAATCAATGAATTAATTGATTAATTAATTAATTAAATGATTAATCTTATAATAATAAATTGAATAATGAATTGAATCAAATCGAATCAAATTGAATTGAATGAATTGCTTACTCCAAGTTAGCCAATGTTTTGAAATTTTCTATATCCGATATTCGATTATCGTATAAATCTAATTCCTTTAAATTAGTTAATGATTCGATTCCTTCGATTTTGGTAATTAGATTTTGCCTAAGGCATAATTTCTAATTATGAATAAATTTTTAAATAATTAATTAGTTATCAAAAAAAAAAAAAATTATCAAAAATAAAAATTATTATTATTATAAATTCATTACCTGTAAATTCTTAAATCTACCTAAACCTAAGCTCGTTATATCTTTAAGACGCAAATGTAATAATTCAATTTCCTAAAAAAAAAAAAAATTAATAATAAAAAATAATTACAGATGATAATAATAATTTAATTAATTAACCAAATAAAAAAAAAAATAATAAAAAATAAAATAAATTAAATAATTTAAATTAATTTATAAAAATTAAATTAAATACTTCGGTATTTTCTTCATACCCCGAAAGAATATCAACTAATAAACATGTATACGAAAGAATAATAAAATATTAAATTAATTAATACGCCCAAGATCTAAATAACAATAATAATTTATTTCATTAACTTACCTTCTTCTTCTACAGCAGTCGTTTCTGTCTCTTCAATTTCATCTTCAGCACTAGAAGCCATTATAAATTTATATTATGGATTGAATTGTTATATTGCGAACGTTATATTATGAATCGTTATATATTGTATTATGAATTTTATATCGCGATATACATATATTCATATTATTATAATGATGATGTACAAAAGATTATCTGTTTTAAATTTCTAATTTCCAAAAAAAAAAATGCAGTATTTCTGCTATATATCATTATTTTCCGTTTATTCAACAAAAAAATCTATTCCCAAATCTTTCATTTTTATTTTACGTAACAATTCACAAAGAATTCGATTTTTTTCCTGTTCAGTTTCTTCTTTTACCCCCAAAACCAATCATCATCATCAAAAAAATTTACATATTCAACAAAGAATTAGAAATTTATTGAATCCAAAATTAAATATAATCAAATTTTGTGATAATATTAATGAGGATAATAATAATGAAGACAATAAAGATAATAAAGATAATAATAATAAAGATAATAATAATAAAGATAATAAAATTATAGTGAAATGTGAACAAATACCTCTTCGTTCCATTAAAAAAATTACATTTCAAGATATAATATTAGAAATAAAACGTAACATTATTACTACATTTATGCCTAAAGGTTATCCCGAATCTGTTACTAAAGATTATTGGGAATTTACTAAATGGCAACTTATTCAAAATATTTCGGGATCTTTAACTGGAGGTAAAAAATTTATTTATTTTTTTTTTCATTTATTATTGATTTATTTATTGAATTGATTTATTTTTTTGAATTATTTATTGCATTATTTATATTATTTTTTTTTTATGCATTATTTGCTTTAATATTAGTTTTATCTACACAGTCATTATTATTCGCAATGGGATTAGGAAACAAATCAATACCTGTGGGTCATGAAATATTATAATATTGATGTATTTAATATTTCTTCTATCTTTTATCTTCTATTGCTTCTTCTTTCTTCCATAATTTATTCTCCTATAATTATTCATCTTCTCCTATAATTAATTACTCTTTAATAATTATTTATTTTTTTTTTTAAAAAAAAAAAAAAAAGATGGCAGCAGCTTTAAATTGGATTATTAAAGATGGATTAGGTCAATTTGGAGGTGTAATTTATGCAGCATTCATAAATAATCGATTTGATTCCGAACCTAAACGTCATCGATTTCAATCTATTGTGGCCATGCAATTAGCTGCTTTATTGGAATTATTTACTCCTTTATTTCCTGGAATGTTTTTATTTATAGCATCTATTTCAAATATTGGTAAATTATTATTATTGTTATTATTATATTGGTTGTTATTTGTTGTTCTATTTTTTAATATGTGATTCAATTTTTTTAGGAAAAAATATTGCATGGCTTGCTGGATCTGCAACTCGTGCACAAATAAATAAAACTTTTGCATTACGTGACAAGTAAGTTGGAATCTTTTATTTTATTTTATTTTATTTTATATTTTATATTTTATCTTATATTTTTATTTTATATTTTTATTTTATATTTTATATTTTATATTTTATATTTATATTTTATTGTTTTAATAGTTTAGGAGATATAGCAGGAAAAACTGGATCTTTAGCAACAACAGCAGGATTAATTGGTAATAATAATAATAATAATAAATATATTATTTTTAGTTATTTCTTTTATTTTTTGATTTATCTTATTGTTAACATATATATTAATCTATATTTAGGAACCGCCTTAGGAGTTATCTTAAGTGCCACAATGACTTCAATACCATTTTCATTTATTCCTAATATTGAACAATTATCAGTATTTTTATCTTCACCCATGACTCCAATTTTTTTATCTTTCATTCCAATTTCAATTTTTAGTATTTATTGTAATTATCGTTCTAATCTTTATATTACCACCAATACTCTTAACATACCTCGAACTGAAATGATCTTACATGATGTTTTAAATGGATATTATTCCTCCAAAGATTACTTATCTAAAAATAATTCTTACAAAGAAGGGAAAGAAGAAGAAATATCAGAACCACCACCTTTGGATTTGCAACAACAACAACCTATTATAAATAAATTCAAGAATCTAATAGCAACACCTAGAAATATATCAACCAGGGAAATATTTGTTAAAAAATATCTTTCTCCATTTAAGATACCATTAACTATTGAACCTGATTTAGATAATTATATTATCTTAAAAGAGCTACAACAAAAACAAGAAAACCTATATAAGAATAAGAATAATTATTATTATGAGATTAATTTATATAATTGTTTAAAACAAATAGGATTTTTATGTCCTGAAGAATATTATATTTTTACTCATACCACTACTAACAATAATAATATTGCTAATACAAATACTACCATAAATACTCATCCTTTTTCACATATTTCGGAAAACAATAGTAGTCAACAAAATAAAAAACATCATGTGGCTATTTGGTTTAGTCAAAATGCAAAATCCAAAGATATTATTAAAGGATTTTATCATGCTTGCGTTATTCGATATATATTGGAACATGAAAAATCATTAGTAGTAGATTTTTTTTATGAGAATTCTTCTTCTTATTCTACTACTACTACTACTAGGGATTATTCTTTTAGTGAGAATTCTTTAAGTAAAGATTCTAATTCTCAAAATTATGATGATAATTTGAATATTATTAGAAAAACTCATGAATGGGTAAATAATTCATTTGATATATTTCTTAATGAACTTGTTGAAAAAAGGTGGGATATTGAACATCATTTTTTGGAAAATATTAGTTATAGTAAAGTAGATGGAAATAGATTATTGGTTGAATTCAAGTAAATATTGTAAATATTTGTAATTATTATATAGTTAGTACTGTATGTACATCATGTATAGAAATTATTTTAAATTTGATGTTTTGATTTCGGTTTTTTTATCTAATAAAAAAAAAATCTTAATTACAAACAAACTAAATGAATTCCTTATAATACTATCTCTTAATAATATAACATCTAAACAATACTTGCAGTATATCTATTTAAAAATACATTTTAATTATAGTTTACAAATTAATTCGAAAGCTAAAGAAGAAAACAGAGGAATGGCAATGGTGTTAAGTTGATATTCCAGTTGGTTCAATTTTGTACCAGCATTATAGTGAAAAAAATCCCTCCTCAATATCCGAGAGACGCCACACAAAAATTCTACTGCATCTTCACTTGATAATCTAATAGATATTCAAAAAATAATATTTACATAATACATTGAGTTAAATATTTTAATTTTTAAATTAGAATTCATACTTCTTTGCATTGTGTGTTGTTGTATTGTGTTCTCGTTCAATTAGTTTCTGAATTGTTATCGGAATAATTTATATTATTTTTTAACATCAATGTTTCAAATATGTATTACTACCTTCGTTTGTATTATTTATTTCATCAAATAAAAACGTTCTTTCGGGCTTCTAGAGAGAATTTATAATTATACAATATAATTCTTATATATCTCACGCAATTCCATTGAACAGGTTCTTTGAAGTTAATGATTTTTAAATTATATTTCGCAAGTGGATTACACAATATTAACCCAAGCATTGTGGCAATAACCACAAAATACCACTATTTGAATTATCCCAAGTCCAAGGATAATAATCACCAACTATTTTGTCAGTTCCTGAAAACTTTACAACCACAAATTGTGTCAATATGTAAATATTATATATTACTTCGAATATTTTACACGTTTTACATCAAAAAAAAAAAAAAATAATTTAACCTTTATTGATGGCATCCAACACTTTTTTTGAATGACTTATTATAATCAAGCGGATAAAATTAGTATTGAAAAATTTTGGAGTCCTTTAGACAATATTAAACTTAATCATTTTTTTTATATCTAAAGACAATTTCTCCATTATTGTTGTATTTATTACATACACTTTCCTTGAATGGCTTGTTCAATATACCGATACAACCAAGTATTAAATCCTTTAACCATGTGTTCTTGAGATTGGTAATTTATGTCCAGATGCGTAAATTTAATAATAAGTACGAGTAAATAATCTAAGTGGATTATATGTATAATACAATACAATTGAATTATCAAATTTATGAAAGAATTGATAATCGATGAAAGTCATTAGAATTATCCACTCTCTTCTTTTTATTTATGTTTAATGAGTTAGAAAATTTGAATTTCCCTGATAATAAAAATAGAATTCCAGTTAAAGGATTTTAGAAGGAATGATATAATTTATAATTAACGAAGAATTATTAAAAAGAAAATGTAATTCGGTTCATCGAAGTGAATAATTTTTGACAGATGACCTTACCGGAATTAATTTAAATATATAGATTATACATATATTAAACCATTATTTATTACTAATTAATTAATTAACAAATAATAATAGTAAAGTCCCAATATCCCTCAGCTGACAATTTAGGTGCCCTGGCTTTCAATGTATAGTTAACTATCATGGAAAAATAGTGTACAGCCAGCCATACATCAGAAACAGGCCAGAACGTTGACCTTCAACTCATTAAGAAACCATAATCCCGTATCCCAAAGAAAGAAATCGATCTTTAGCAGACTGAAGATTGGTTACTTTCCTAGGGAGACGGCAAAACCATTCATTAATAAGAAAGACCAACAATAATTCCTTGAATCTTTTCACCAGAAACAACAATCCCCATTACCCACTAAGAAAATACACATTTGTTTCGTTGCCAAAACAAACCAATAAATTCTTAGCAAGAGATAGTAAAACCATTTCTTGATAAGAAGAAAACTATGAAAGTTCTTAACAAGAAGATATATAATCATTATTGGTGCAAATCGTGCAGCTCTACACATTTCAAAAATAATTTTGATAAATGGACAAGCGGAAATTTCACAATAGATAAATGTATTCAAGATTCCCAACGTAATTCTGAATGTTTTTATATTATAGAATGGATACCCTATAATAGATTTCAAGGTACCAAAACAAATAGCAAAAGGTGGTTATGATACCATTTATTATATTATGTGGGTTGATGGATATATTATATCATGGGGTAATAAAAATAAATAATTTCTAAGAAAAGGTCATCGTAGAGTGGTATTAAAAATGTTTGATGGTATTGTAGATATAAATGAAGATTTTTTAAACGAGGTAAAGTAATATTTTAAATTAAATATTTAATATGTAAATTTATTTGAAAATATGTTATAATTTAAAAAAAATTATGTTATTTAAATGGCAATTCACTTGAGAACAAATGATGATGAAAGTTTGCAGCAGTTTTACTTTATGGAATTACAAAAGATACAAACATTTGATGGTTTTAGAATATCATAAAGGTGGAAATCTTAGAAATTATTTAAATGATTATCTTAATAATATCCATTGGTATTATAAATTATACAATTTAAAAAGTTTAGCTGATGGTTTTGCACGAATTCATAAATTAAATATAGTTCATCGTGATTTCATCCTGGAAATATTTTAAAAAATGAATTTGAAAATTATTCTGGTGTATTTATATCAGATTTTGGATTGAGCAATTTAATTACAGAAAACTTCAAAAATCTCAATCCCCAAAAGAATAACATTTCTGGAGTATTACCATATATAGCTCCTGAAGTATTAATTGGAGGAGAATACACAAAGGCTGCTGATGTCTATTCATTTGCATTTTTTGCTTATGAAATAATTACTAGACTTCCTCCATATAATGATGTGCCGCATGATAAAGATTTTGCTTTTGAAATAAGTAATGGATTTCGACCAAAAATTACATTTCACACACTTAAATTAATAACCCAATTGATTATGCGATCGACCCACATTTAAAGAATTAAAGAAAGAGTTGGACAAATACTATTCGGAATGTGATAAGTGTAGAAATGATAATACTGAAATTGTAATTCAAATTAGAAAAGCCGAAGAATTTTCCAAAAAATCATTGCAAATTATAAAACACATCCTCAAGCAATTCATATCAGCAGACTTAATTTTTCGAATCTTCCAAAACCTAAAAATGATGAAAATTTTGAAAAAAACTTGGAGATCTTTTTATCAAATAAATTCTAGTAAATATCAATTCTATTTTAAATTATATTCATCTCCATTTCATAATTAATTATTTAAGTATATTTGATTTTTAATTTATTTTTTATTTTTTTAATTAGGTGATGATGATGATGATGACGATAATGATAAGGATACATCTAATTTATAAATTTAATTATTGTTATATATTTTTTTATTTATAAATTTATTAAATTACAAAGCATTATTTATTAATTTTTACTATAATAAATTCTTCACACTAAGTATAGAATATAAATTATCATATGAATTCAAATAACTTAGTCCGTAATTAAGATTCTTTTTATTAAATAAAATAACACGATTTTTTTTTACGCTTTAATAATAGAGAAAAGCTGCATTCTTTTCCAAAAAAAGGGAATAAAGAATAATTCATCATTTAAAATGATTTAAAGGTTCTAATACTCTTCTAAATTCATCCACTAATTTCATAAATTAACAATTTGCCGTTGTCTGCTATACCGGTTAATCAAAATTCGAATAAATAATTCTGTATCCGCAGAAAAATTCAAAAGGGCAAAATAAATCATTCCTTAATCTCCAATAATTAAATCTCTTGGAGTGACGAATATATTTTTTATGTTCTTTGTGTATTGTTGCTTGTATGAACGTTTATCTTGTTATAACAACAAAATTGATATTTAGTTTCTTTTCAAGTGAATTCTACACTAGATATGATACGTTAAACAGTGAAGTCATGGACAAATTTATTTTTTTTTCTGCCTTATATAACTTATATTTTAGTATAGAGAATTTCTTCTTTCTATCAATCTACCTATATCTTCTTAGATTACTCACCTTACAGAATTATCACATAAAAAAATCACTACTTTCCTAGTAATACTCAGAGTCTATAATTGTATTAAATAATTATATTGTTACAATGATCTGACCATGATCTTGCGCAAGGGGAAAAATTATTGAAATACTTGTTCATTATTTAAATATTTAAATATATTTATTTATAGAATAGTATTAATCAATTCTATTATAGAAGAGACTGATTCAATTACATATAAAGGGAAAACAATCAATATCAATATCAACCAATATTGACAAGAAAAATCTATTTTACTAACATGAAATTTAATTTATGATCTTTACGATATTTATATCAAAATATTTATTTTTTAAAAAATATAAAATAAGTTCTATGCTCAATCATTATTCTGGTAAGCTTGGTTACTCAATTAAATATATTAGATATGATATTTTACCCTACATGTCGTCGACATTTAAATTTTAACAAAGACATTTATTGTCGTAACTTCATTTTTTTTTGAATTTGACGGCACGTAAGATTTTTCAAAACGTAAATGCTTGCATTTTAAAATGATTTTGATAAATGGATAACAAATGCTGATCATTTTAATAAAGTGATGAATACACGTGAAACTTTAATTTATCCTGTTTAACTTGAAAATTCCTAAAGTTGCTGAATTTCTGTTCAACGTAGTGTCGCGGTCTGCGCAGAACAATGTGGGAAGTCAAGCCAATCAGTCTCAATAAATTTAGGATGATCACACAATAATT
>CAJVPK010000676.1:0-24311 GCA_910592015.1 Diversispora eburnea | reverse complement strand
AATAAATAAAATAATAATAATTATAAATATGATAAAATAATAATAAATTATAAATATGAAATAATTTGTTTATATATAATTGTAACTCATCAAAACTTTTTGAAAAAATTGAAAATATAATAATTTTCTATGTAAATTTTTTATAAAAATTTCTGGAATATTATGAATTTTTTTATAAAATTTCTAAAATATTTACAAGAAAACTGTGAAAATTTCTAGAATATTGCGAATTTTTTTTCCAGAAAATTTCGGGAGTCTACAAAACTTCCAAAAATAATTAAGCTGAAAAATTTTCAAAGATTTTTGCCTTTTAAAATTTCCTGATGAATATTACAAAAAATAGAAACCTGCATCATATTTAAGAATTATATAAAAATAGTTATCTTATATTATTACGTCATCATATGAAAATGTATAGAAAAATAGAAAAAAAATATTATAAAATATTTATAATCATCTTTTAATAATAAAATTCAGAAAGTAATAAAATATTACAAAATGAAATTTTCTATAATATATATATTGAATTACAATGAAAACAATTAAATTCAAAGTAATTTGAAAACGATAAATTTGAAACAAAATACATTAAAATACTAGCTGTTGAATTTTAAAAGTTTACATTATTGTTAAAAAATTTAATATTGAACTTCGAAGATTTTTGATAATGAAATAATACATCAAAATTTAACCATTAAATTTCAATTTTGAAGGGTTGCAACACAATCAATAACTTTCGAAATCTAACGTTACAATATAATTTCAACAGTTTTCGAATTAATATAATTACTGATACAAATTATCAAGATTCAAAATTATAAAATTGTAAACTTATTTTTTCTCTTAATAACTAAGGGAAACAAGGTAAATTCTTTACTTTTTTATATTAATTTTAATGATTTTCATTACTGTACATTAATTCTAGTAGTTTGTTGAAATTAAAATTACAAATGTTAGAGTTAATAGAAATCCAGATGAGTTTTCGTTTGTAGATATTTTATTTGGCTTAATACTTTTATCATTGCAAGAGTTAATCATATCTTTGACAACTAATATAGAAGAAACAAGTCAAATCCTATATAAAGTAATGGAGAAATTCAAAGGTTATATACATAAACATATTTGGATCATAAGATGTAATGATGTCAAAAAATAGGAACTTAACAATTACATTAAAAACAAAAGAAAGAAGAAGGTTGGTTTACCTATAGTAACTAATACAGTAATTAGCTTAATATCTACTAATTCTAAAAAGAATAATAGAATTTATAGAGACAAAAAAATTCTTAAAAACATTTGTTTTAATATAGTCAAAAAATTTTTATTTCAATTTATTTAAAATAATATTAAATGAACAGGGTTATATAAAATAGGTTGTTCGGCAGGATCTTAACATGCTGAGGATAGCTGTTTCTGTTAGACAGTAGGTTACAGGCATGTTTCTTTATAGAGTTAATCTGAGTTCCTTTTTTACAATAGTTATTAGGATAAGTTGTGTATTTTGCTTTATGTAATAATAATGTAAAAGACTTTCTCTTTTCTTAATTAATAAATTTGAAACAAGGCTTTGCTGGAACAAAAAAAAAAAATTAATTCTAATGGTTTGTTAAAGTTTATTTTATATAGTTAATTATTCTGAATGTTCCAATATTAAATTCAAAATATTATTTCCTACTATTTATAATATTATATTAGTATTATTTCCTTCTGTAACACTGATCACATTATTTGAAGTGGAAAGAAAAATTTTATGAAATTAATGAACAATAGATTCAACAGGCATAAAATACTATTGCAACACAATTATGTAAGTCTTCCTGGGAATGATACTCAGAATCCTATTTACATAATAAACAATGTAATAAAGGATGCAAGGGCAAATGATAGAAAAATTTGGCTCATGTTTCAAGGCCTTTGATTTAGTTAACACATGATAAAGAAAATATGGTCTTAACTACTTACGGAAATACTGAACCATATGAAGTAGGTGGTGGACTTGATCAAGGGAATATAATTTCACCCTCTTGTATCAAATTTTTTTATGATCCATTAATTAGTAGGATTGCTAAATCCAAGCTAGGTTATACAATGAAAGAAAAATGGATCAATGATCTATGTTTAAGTACTTTTAGCATTTTGAAACTAAAGATGTCTGTGGCTGCGTACGTTGATAATACAAATTGGTTCGTCAAGAGATCAAATGGAAAAAATTCTTTAATCTCAAATGAATTTTTTGAAATGAATGATATTATGATTAACAAAAATAAATCTTACCTGGTAGCAATCAATGCACAAGAATGCGAGGAGTAAAAATGGGCTTAGAAACTTTAATACCGGTGACAAAAGAATTTCCAGTTAGATCTTTGGGAGTTTATGCAACATAAAACAGTTCAAATGCTTTCAAAGAGAAAGGTTAAAAAAATTATCTGATTACATGGCGGGTATTTTGAGGGGAAAGTCTTATAACACTACAAAATAGAAAATTACATGATAGAGAACTTCACACTTATAAAAGAATTTATCAATAACTTGCATTTTAGTTTCTATTTTGCTTTATTTTCATGTTTTTTTCAAAAAAAAAAAAATTTTAATTTGAAATAACAAAATTATGTATAGAAAAATTAGAAAAATTAAAATTTTTAAATGAGAAATTTAAACAAAAAATATTATTAACATTTTATCTTCACAAATATTAAACGTTAAGTATTAAAAATATTACAAATTTTTAAAAGATTTTTTAATATTAAACAAATAATAATAAAAAATATTAAAAAAAATAAAATAAAAATAAAAATATTAAAAAAATTATGTATTCGATTTCATGTAGTATTATTATTTATATATATTATTATTATAAAACGAAGTTATTGGTACACTAAAGGTTGACCACATTACCGCCAACCCAAGAAACATAAAAGTATATAACAACAAAAATGCAAAACTTCCGTGTGATATTAGTAGTAATGAAGATGATGAATTAAGTATTGACGGTGTTGTGTTATATAGTTTTTGGAATGGTAAGTAGGAGTTGTAGTAATCCTCCGTTGATTTTAATAGTCCTGTATAAATTAAATTATATAATGTAATAAAGAAAATTTTTTGTTGCATATATGTAATAATAGGTAGTTTTTGGTTAGGAAAATATGTTAAAAAAGACCTCTCGCCAACCTTGATCTTTTTGTTTTTGATATATATTTTATGTCTTGATTTTTCTCTTAAAAATTAAAAATCTATCTAAACCAAATAAATATTTTTATTCTAATTGTTTTAAGGGTTCTTCGAATCTAATAATTGTCCAATTGTGATTATTATTATTATTTTACAAACTTCATTTTCAAAGGAATTCCTAAGGAAGGAATCCTTACCTATTTTATCTTTTTTTTTTTTAATGACCTATTTAAATAATCTATTTAATATTCTATTTTTAATAATAATAAAAAAAATCTATTTTTTAAGCCCATTACTTGGCTCACCTTCTACATCGTCTTGACTAGGATTTACAATAATTTCAACTTCTGTCATTTCACTGTTAGTAATATTATCACTTGAGTTTTGAAGACGTCGTCTTCTTGCTCGTTCCCTGGTAGCATCGAGAATTTCTTCCCCTTCACAAGTAAATCGAATATCTAGTCCATCCATCCAACGTACAGCACCAACTAAACTTATATTGAACATGTTTGGCATATACGCTATTCGTTGATAAAGATCTTTATCTCCTAATCTATCTTCCGCTCTATTTATATCTAAGAAATGTTTCTCGATACATAAATCAACAATGAAAAAATAGATGGAGTGAGCAGCGTACGTAATAAAAATTGCCAATATGACATCAACTGTATAATGGATTCGTGTAGCAACAAGTAAACACAATGCCACGAACGCGTGTAAATAAGAATAATATACAATAAATTTATAACGACAGTATACGCGTAAAAGGATGATGCTAAAAAGAAAAATTAATTGAACCAATTAGTGAATATAATAATAATAATAATAATAATAATAATATCATATATTTTAATTAAATCAAATAATATATAATAATATATAAATAATTTATTCATTCATTTACCTTGTAGTGATAAAAATACTATGACCCGAAAAAATATTATCAGTACAAGCTTTAGCTGAACCAGTTATGAGATCTACTCCATTTTTAAGCATTTGTAAAAAATTTCCGGGTTCCATCGGTATACATGGTTTAGGACTGGGTAAAGTAGTAACGCTTAAAGTAATCATTCTGAAAAACAATAGAAAGCACAACATCCAGAATATACGACGAACTATTATAAGTCTTGCAATACTTGATTCAGCAAGGATTAAATTTAAGGACACGGAACCAACCAACAGAGATAACATGAATAGGTCAGCAAGGATTATATATTCGGTTTCCGGTATTGTCTCAAAACCGAGATCTACCAAAGCCTTCATATCATCCTCTGAAGTTTTCCACCGATAATCTGACCATTGTATAGCGAAAGTACAAAAGAAACCTATAATTACAAAACATATCGCGGCTATAATTGTGCGTGATAATTCGGCGACAAAATGAAGTGAGATGTGAAGATGTTCGGAAAGGTAAATTTGAAATGAGTTTGAACTTAAAGTATTATTGGTGTTTGGAGGTTGAATATTTCTTTGGTCTTGTGTTTGTGTTATCGAGTCTGGTATTTCTACTGTTACTTCATTTTGAGTTTCTTGCATTTTTCGGGGTTTTTGGAATTTATTTTTTTGCTATATATATGGGGATATGGTTTTACGGTATTATTATTACGAGTTGGATTATTATGGTTATATATGATTATGTATGTGTGTTATATGTAAGATGTCAATATTTAATTATGTGTTTGAAATATTTAGGCAGTTAAGGAAAGTTGAAAATAGATAAAGCGCGCCGCGCGAAGGGACAACAGCGGAGGAACGACGAAGGAAAAAAAAGAAAAAAGAAAAAAAGGTACAATGAGTATTTCAACCAGTGAAACCAAAGTTCTAAATGTAAAAAATTCTAGTTGATAAGATTGTAAACAATTCTGAAAAAGGAGCAAATTTCTTAATTTGGTAGATGAAATACTTAATAAAATGTTGTACCTTTCTCTTTTAATTTATGCAATTTAATAAGAATTTATGTAAAGAGTAAATCAAATTTTAGGTTGTGATACGAAGAAAAAAGTAGTTGGTTCAATGGAAGTTTTAATCTTTATATAAATATAAAAGTTCATATAGCAGAACCGATTTTTCAAAGAATAAAATAAATAAAAAAAAAAAAGAGGAATAAAATTCGAAAGCATTGTATGAATTTTAAATCAATTTTGTGTTTGTTGGGTCTTAAATGTGCAACATGTTTGACATGTTTCTAAATGAAACCTGAAGTGTAACATGTTTATATTTTAAGATTTGCGATGTACAATTTGTTAGTCAACAATTAAGTTTTATTTCTGTCATTCTAAAAAAATAAATCTATTTTTGAATTTTTCGTTTTTTTAACAATGGGAAAATCACTTTAGCCATATCAAGATACATTCATATAAAATGTTATGTCATTTAACCGTAAATGATTCTTTACTCTTCGCAAGTAAATGATAGTAAAATATTGTAAATATTATGTAATCATTATGAAAATCTAGAATTTAACGATTTGACCTAGGTGTAACCATGATTTTCGCTGTAAAATTAGGATAAAATTATAATTTCTTTTTTTGATCAATGTATAATATTCAAAAAAAAACTATTATAGGGTGATTTCTTTTTTGATCAGAGTATAATATTCAAAAACCTATTATAGTTAATTTGGTTTGTAATTTTGCTGATTTTTTTTAAATTAATAATAAATTCGTGTAATGTGAATTTGTCTAACAATGGGTAAACCCAGTATCGCCATATATGGTTAGACTTGGGTTAGGATTAAGGTTACGAATATCGGGATCATATAATTTAATTTGGGGATCCGTGTCCAATCAAGTGACTAAAGATCGGCAACCGAAAACGGTCTAAGAATACGGATCATGTCACATGACAAACGGGACTTGAAAATTCGGCGAAATATAATCAAAAAATTCAGGCCAAGTATTATACTCACGAACATTTTGATTTATTTTTTTTCAACATATCACTTTAATATTTATGATTTTTTATTTATCATATTTATTATACATTTTCTCCCACCTTTACTTACATTATTTAGAATAGGTTCTAATTCTTCAAGAAGTGCACCTGTTTGTTTTTCATCACCCTTCTTTTCAACCCTCCAATATACATCAATATCAATAACAACACAACGTAATAAATCCCGAAATACATAAAAAATGAACACGATTAATTATACGAAATCAGCCACCAGGGCTAGCTTTATTAATATAGCGAAAAATAAATACATGTCCATCCACATTAAAAAAAATTATCTATTTATTTATTTTTTTTCTTTTACAATGTTTAGGACAACTTCTTGAACAGATGACTCTTTTTCTTTTTCTGCTTCCCTGAGTAGCTGAAGAGGAAGATGATGATGGTGATGGTGAAGTCTAAAGATAAAGTAAAATTTATTAATATAACTATTATTACTATTATTGTTAATACCATTTATACTTACAGATTTTTTTGATAAATATTCTATATTATATTTTATCCGCTCTTTATTCCGAGGGCTTTTTCTTGTTTGTTGGATAGAACTACCAACAATATTGCTATCATCATCATCATTATTATTGTTGTTATTATTCTCATCATCATTATTATTATCACCACCATTATTACCATTATCATTATTATTATCATCATTATTACCATCACCATTATCACCATTATCACTATTATCATTATTGTTATTGCCATTGTTATTGTCATTATTATCATTATTACCAATATCACCATTATTATTATCATTATTATTATTGTCATTGTCATTGTCATTATTATTGTTATCGTTACTATCATCATTATTATTACGATTAACTCGGTTTCTTCTTCTTTGTTGTCTATTATTGTTGTTATTATTACTATTATTATTATTGTTGCTATTATTGTTATTAATGTTGCCGTTACTATTATTATTATTGTTATTATTGTTATTATTACTATTACTATTATCGTTGCTATTATTGTTATTAATGTTGCCATTACTATTATTATTATTATTATTGTTGTCATTATTATTGTTATTGTTATTATTATTATTATTATCATTATTACCATCACCATTATTATTATTGTTATTATTATCAATATTGTTATCATTATCATTATCGGCATTGTTATTATTACTACTATTATCGTTATCATTAACCCGTTTTCTTTTTTTTTGTTGCATAGAACCACCAACATCGTTACTATTATTGTTATTATTATCGTTGTTGACATTGTCATTATTAATATTATTGTCATTGTCATTGTTAATATTATCTTCATTGACATTGTCATTATTATTGTTATTGTTACTGTTGTTATTATCGTTATTGTTGTTATTATTGCTATTGTTACTATTATTATTATTATTATTATTAACCCATTTTTTATTCCGATGAGATGTAGGCATCACTTTTTTTTTTTGTCACATAGAATTGTTATTATTGATATTATTATTATTATTACCGCTATTATCACCATTGCCATTATTATTGTTATCATTATCATCATTGATATTGTCGTTATTATTGTTATTGTCATCGTTATCATCATCATCATCATCATCATTATCGTTGCTATTATTGTCATCGTTATCATCATCATCATTATCATTGCTATTATTGTTATTAATGTTGTTATTATTATTACTGTTATTATCATTATCATCATTATCATTATTATTTTTATTATTATTATTACTATCACTATTATTACCATTATTGTTATTATTATTTTCATCACTATCATTATTGTCGTCTTCGTGATCATTGTTATCAGTATGATCAAAATAATCATGTATGGATGAAAATGGTGATGTTGGTGATGATGATGATAATGCTACTGATAACGATAATGATAATGCTGATGATGATGATACTACTGGTGGTTGCAATGACTTCCTTTCCTTGTTAGCTTTTTTCCACAAGCTATTTACTTTTTTGATATCAGCCTATAAAAAGCAAAATCAGATGTGAGATATTTCCCAGTAAGCACAATCATACAAAAATAAGATTAGATGGCGGGTGCAGGAATATATAATAGATAAATTTTCATTAAGTGGACATCCGTGTAAGAACTGGTGAGAAATTTTCGTTTTTTCATCCGTGTAAGAACTGGTGAGAAATTTTCGTTTTTTGGAATCGGATTTCCATCTTGACATTCTTATATATTTCCCGGGGCATGGTGATATTTGATTTTATCTACCTGAGGACACGAAAGTTTCTTCTCTTCTTTTCTGGAAATGCTGGAGAATATTCTACTTCATTGGCGAATATCCACTTGATGTAAAGAAAGACATAGTTGAATCCTCCTTCAGAATCAACAGATCTTTACTAAAAATTTATATTAATAAATTCCATGATGTTTGCCAGGCATCCCGACAAACGCATCCATTTCAGTACTTGCATGGTTCCTACTAGGTGAACCCAATAGGTACAAGCACCTGGCGATAAGGCCCCATCAAATCTTATTAATTATATTTACTATGCCTACCTTTCTATTTTTTATGAGTTTTTGTGCGATATCCCGAATTTCTTGCAATATACACAAATTATTAATAATATTTCGCAGAGTACGAAAAAATAAGGAATGTGTATAATCTTTCTCAGCAAACTTATAATTATCAATTATAAGGGAGACGTAGCGGTGGAGAGACCAATTTTCATATGAGTAAAGCTCAAAATACTTGAGGTATGGGATATCATTAGATGTAGATAACTCTCCTCGAAAGTTAATACTTGAAGTGGTTTCAGACATGATAAAAATGTATTAGAAAAGCAACTACAAAAACAAGGAAGAGACGCGTAAAAAGACGTTTTATAAAATAGGCAACACTCGGATTAATGGGTATAACACATTGACTTTTCTGATCACCTGTTTAATAAAGAACCAATAGAATTAACGAATTCAAGGTAGATCATAAGACGTGATCTTCGTGTAACTAATATCAATGGGTTATAAAGTCACGTTTATTACTGCGGATAAAATTATAATAATCAAAAAAATTTTTCAGTAAAAAAATTGAAAATGGGGAAACGTAATAGAATATTAATAATAAACCTTCCTCAACTTCAAAATCTAATTAAACGGGACCCACTTTCTTATAGAGAAGATTTTTTACAGCAATATAGACATCTTGAGTCACAATTAGCAATTTTTAAATTAAAACCCGACGAAGAGGCAGAGGAATTTGGTAGTCTGATTACTTTTATCTCGCAGGTTGGATTAATTAATTATATCTTAAAAAATTCAAAATTCTTTTCTACAATTATAATAAATAGATAAATAAATAAATAAATATTTTCAACAATTTTTTAACAGGTAGCTCAATGCTATCCTAAAGAAACCAGTAATTTTCCGCATCAATTAATAAATTTACTTTCCGAGCAGCATCAAATATTAAATTCCAATCTTCGAAAATCCATCGCAAAAGATCTTATATTACTTCGAAATAAAGACATAATACCCAGCAGCACGTAAATGAATGAATTTTTATAATTGTTATTTATTAATTATTATTTTTTATATTAATATTTATTTTTTTTAATTTATACCAATATATTTCATTTTTAATATATTTAATATATTTTCATTTTTAATACATTCATTTTTAATATATTCACTTTAATAAATCAAAGATTATTATCATTATTCTTTACATTATTTCAAGTTCACGATAAACAACTTCGTGATTTAATTTACACTCACATAATATCCGATATTAAAAAATCCAATATAAAACATAAAAATAACAAACTTAATAAAACTTTACAAAATTTTATGTATACGGTCCTTCAAAGTACCAATAACAATAATAACAACAACAATAACAACAACAACAATAATAATAATAATAATAATGATAATCAAATTAATATTTTTGGAGGATTATCATCATCTGGAATGAATGAAAATGCTATGGCAGCAAAGAAAAGTTTAGATATTTGTATTGAATTATATAAAAAAGGAATATGGTAAATAATTTACCTTAATTTAAATGAAATTTTTTATATTTAATTATTTTCTTAGATTTTAAATATTTTAAATTTAAATTAAAATTTTTTGCTTTAAGGAATGATGCTAAAACTGTTAATGTTATAGCTGAAGCATGTTTTCATTCAGTAACAAAAATAAAAGTTACAGCAATAAAATTTTTCTTGGGATTTAATAATCAAGAGGAAGAGGAAGATGATGATGAAGATGATGATGGAAAGGACCTTTCAAATATAAAAAAATTATATCATGTAAATCAAATTAATAAATCAAAAAGATCTAACTTAAAAAAATTAAAAAAATTGGAAAAAACAATATCAACAGTTGGAAAAAAGGAGAAAAAAAAAAATAAACCTGAAAGTTTTAATTTTTCAGCTTTACATTTAATAAATGATCCTCAAGGTTTGTTGTTAAATTTAATTAATAACCAAAGAAATTATTTTGTTCTATTTTAATTTATTAATTATTTATTTTTATATTCATTTTCAGGATTTTCGGAAAAAATGTTTTCCTTCCTTCAAAAACCCACTAATAATGATCGATTCGAAGTTAAATTAATGACAATGAATTTTATATCAAGAATGATAGGAATTCATAAACTTATTTTATTAAATTTTTATACTTATTTAATTCGTTACATACAACCACATCAAAGAGATGTGACAATGGTATTAGTTATTATTGCTCAAGCAAGTCACGGATTGATTCCACCTGATGTATTGGAACCAGTTATAAAAGCTATTACGAATAATTTTGTTTCTGATCATTGTTCTAATGGAGTTATGGCTGCTGGGTAGGTGTAAAGATCGTAAGATTGTAAAGATTGTAATAATATTGTAAGATTGTAGTAAGATTATAAGATTGTAGTAAGATTGTAAAGATGATAATGTCATTTTAGGAAAACCTTTTTTTATAACTTTATAAATTTTATAAATTTTTCAACTTTTATAATTTTTATAAATTTTTATAATTTTAGATTAAATGCCATAAGAGAAATTTGTGTTCGTCAACCATTAGCCATTGATGCTACCTTATTACAAGATTTAACCGAATATCGTTCAGATAGGGATAAGAGTGTGATGATGGCTGCAAGATCATTAATTGGATTGTTTCGTGAGATTAATCCAGAATTATTAAAGAGAAAGGATAGAGTAAATTTATGATGAATCTTTTTATTATCTTTTTATTTATTTTATTTAATTTATTTAATTTATTTTATTCATTATTTTTTTTTGTGATATTTTATTCTTAGGGTAAACTTGTAAGTATGACCATGAAAGAGTTTGTACCATTGAAATTTGGACAACAGATTATCGCTGATAAAGTTGAAGGAATAGAATTATTGGAAGAGTATAAACAAAAAATGCAAGAAGTAGAAAATGGTAATAACGGTTTTTTGATTTATTTTGTTATTATTATCTTATTATTGTTATTATTTTTGACGCAAATTTAGATTTTAAATAATAATAATAATAATAATAATAATAATAATAGAATGGGAAGGATGGGAAATATTATCAAATTCAACATCTGAAGATGACGACGAAGGTTGGATTGACGTTTCTTCGGATGAAGATCACGATATTGTCATTAATAATTATTGTAGTGATGATGAGAAGGAAAAAATTGATGAACAAAATAATAATAATAATAATAATGATAAAAATGATTCTATGAAAATTGAAGCGGAAAAGAAACCATCAACTTTGGCCATGACTAACGTAAACATATTTAAATTGTCATATATTAATTTGTTATATTTTAATTAATTAATTTAATTTAATTTTTGTAATATTCATCAAATAGCTTCTTACACCAGCAGATTTCGCCAAATTAAATGAACTCAAAATGGAACACAAAGCAGAATTAATGGTCAATGGATCTAAACGTAAAAGAAGCATTGTGTATGTTTTTTATTTTTTTTTATTCAAATTTTATTTTCGTATTTCAATATTTCATTATTTCAATATTTCGATAATTTGATGATTCGAAACATATTTCGAAAAAAACTTGTTAATAATAATAATTATTTTTATTTTTATTATTATTATTATTTTTTTTTTTTAAAGTCAACAAGAAGAGCATTCTGATATAGTTAATGTTAATACAATCATCGGTCCCCGTAAAAAAGCCAAACAAGATTATGAAGAACGTTTAGAATCAATTAAAGCAGGAAGAGAAGGTCGTGAGAAGTTTGGTCATAAAAGCAAGAAAGTTGAAGGGACAAGTACCACTAATAGAGAAAAAAAGAAACGTAAGGCTTTCATGATGGTAGTACATAAAAATGTGTTGAAGAAAAAGAAAATGAGTTTAAGAGATAAACAGGTATGACGAGACGAGATTCTTCCTTTTTTTATTATTCTTTCTCATATATTTTTTATGAATAATAAATTATTTTATTTTAGATACGATTAACTAAAGGAACTAAAGGCAACAAAAAAAGATCAAAAAGATAATAATAACAATTGTAATAACAGTTAATTCACCTTAAATTCATTAAAATTCTCGAGAATTCTCTTCAATATTTGGTGATAATGTGATATCCAACAACTTGCTATAAATTTGTATCGAAGAACGATGCCTTGATTTTTAAATAATAATTTACACAATTCATTAAATTAAATTAAATTAAATTAAATTAAAAAATCAACTTTTATAAATTTCTATAACTTTATACAGTACAAACCATCTACATAAATCCTGTAATTTTTTATCGCTTAACCTTGAAACAATAAGAGCGGCTTGTGCCTCATGATGTTCGCGTTCTTTTTCTAATTGCTCATTTTCTTTTTCTAAATTCTCACATTCAAATTTTAAATCAGAAATTTCTGATTTGCATTCTTGAATTTCTGAATTAATTTTTTGTAGTGAAATTGTCTTAATAAAAATAATTGATAATAATTTATTTATTAATTTATATATATATATATCTATCTATCTATACATTTTAAAATTCAATAAATGATATAAATATAATATAATATAATTTATTCAATATTTCGTACTTGTCCTTCCAATATTTGCTTAGCTTCATCTATTGTAATTTTATTATTTTTAATATTCGCGAATTTCTTATTAGTGAACACGTCGGACATACTTGTACGCTGTAATTATATTTAACGTGTCGTGTTTAACGTGTTTCGATCGCGAAATTAAAATTTTTATATTTAACTTATTAAAAATTTTATTTGGAGATGATCACCCGATTTACTTTGCAGCATGCATCAATAAATAAATATAATATAAATAATAATGTATGTAGATATAAGATTATATTGTGTAAGTTTATTTTCACTTGGTTTTTTTTTTTAAAAAAAAAAAAAAATTTAAAGTGTAAATATTTTAAATTTACAAAAGTAAATTGAAAATTATTATATTAAATAACAAGTTTTTTGTCTCTAATTTTTGGGAACTTCCTGATTTCTGGTTTTACTTTTAATGTGTTAATCAACTGTCAAATTTGTCTTTCTTTTTTATCCCAATTTACTATACAAGTGTATAAGAAGTCATTTGTGATTCATTAAATGAATTACGATACAAAACTAAACAATATTTTTTATACATAAATAGTTACGAGAACGTAAATCACCCTTCTTTTAAATTTATTAATTTTCCGTCTATTCTCCGTATAATGCGAAGTCAAATAATTTCCATTACTATATATTATTGTATATTATTATATATATATTATACATTATAAAGATATGTGCACGTTTCTTGTTTATGCATAAAAAAAAATTATTAGTTGTATTTTTTTCTCGTTTTTCGAAAGTTTTTTTATACAATTAATGAAGTTCGTCTTAAAAAGTGTTTTTTTTTAGGGAATGTAATTTCCACGTGAGTTTAATTTCAATTAAAAATTCATTTTAGCAATTTTAATTTTATCATATAGTTTAAGATAAAATAGGCAAAAATGGAAGAAAAATGGGGGAGAAGATTAAAAATGATGCCGCAAGTCATCATCCGCTTAAATGTTGGGGAATTAATAATCCTTTCTGCGCACATGCAACCATGAATGACTGATTATCTTTGGATATTAATAGATAAATATGCGTGTACAGTGCCGTAGTGTCAAGTTATCTTCCCGGGGTGCGCAGTACAAATTCACTATTTACCAATTACTCGTAATTTACTCAAAAATATGTACCTACTTTAATATTTATTAATCATCTGATACAATATATCAACTCAAATTTTAAAGTAGATGACTCACTTCTGCAGATGACCAATTTTTAACTTTTTTTCCGTATTTGGCTATACTATATTCATAAATATCCTGTTTCTTTACTGCCCACTTCGCTTTCCCGTATCTTCTTCTTTATTATTTGCATTGTTAATATCAACTATTGTAGATAACTATAGCTTTTTTTTTTTTACTCAAACTTATTCGATTAAAGAAATTTTTCTTTGCTATTATTATTATTATTATTATTATTATTATTATTATTTATTTCATATTCTTTATTTTTTCTCTTAAAATAGAGACGAACTCGGTTCTTTTTGGTTTAGTATATCTAACTATCTTATATCTTCTTTCTCTCTTCAGATATCTTTAATAATCGTATACATTTTTATATAATTTATATATCTTATATATCTAATCTAATTTTTAAAATAAAAAAAGTTATAAAAAAATTATATAACTTGATTAATTTCTTTTAATAAGAAAAACTTTATTCTTGCTTTGTTCACTTGCTTGTCTTGTCCTTCTTTTTAACTTCAACTACATACCCAACTTAAGCAACCAACAAAAGTAGAATAATATGTCTTCCCTTCCTCAACCAAATAGCGTCAGTGGTGTCAAGGCTGTCCCAAAGTTCTTGAGGTATCTAACTTCACTCATATTATTTATCCTTAATATGACTTGACTTTTGAACTCTATAACATATTTTGGGAGAGGAGGGGGAAGAGATGATTATACATTAAATTCGAGTTTTTTTTTTTTTTATTTTTTTATTTTATTTTAACAGAGATCCTTCTGCTTTGGAGTCTATTTCCTCTGCGTTATATGGAATATCCTCTTATGTCGCTTATCTTCCCAACACTTTACGAAAAGTTACTTCGAATTCTTCTTCAAATGACCTTCAACCTTCTATAAATTATTATTCAGACTATTCACAACATCAATTTTCTGGTGATATCGATCCACAATTGCATTCAGTACCTGATGGTGGTGGTCATTTTGAGAAAAAGAAATATTCAATTGTATATTCTGCATTTGATGAAATTATATCAACAAATTCTGCTTCACTTACAGGTCAAATCAAGTATGTCTGCAAATCGCCAAAACATTTTTTTTTTTTTATATTATTATGGTTTTAGATCATTCATTAAAAAATTATTCATTGATTGAAAATTCTTTATTTACTGCTGCACAAAATTTATATCATACAAATTTAAATTCTCAAGTTATTATCATTAAATTTCTTTTTTTTTTCTAGTCAATCCGTTCTCCTGTTAGGTTATCATGACGGTTTTCAGATTTGGAACGTTTCAAGTCCCGAAAATATTCGTGAACTTATTTCTTTGAGGGATGACGAAAAATACGGGAAAGTCACGTGTATAAAAGTAATATTTAAATTTTCCAAATTTAAAAAAAATAAATATATTTTAGATTTTTTAAATATTTTCAGTAACCAATAAGTAATATATATCCTTAGGTTATATCAAATCCATGTAATACACCAAAAGATACTCACGACAAATATGCGGATGTTCGTCCACTGGTTGGCATAGTGTAAGTTTTCATCTTGGTCATCTATCGATCCATAATCATAAATCTATAAAATTTCTATTCATTCCTATTTCTATTTTCTATTTTCTATATTATATAATTATATAGCTGCGTACCAACACCATCTCGAGAAAATTGTCAAGATTCATTTACAAAACCAAAAAGTGTTTTAAAATTTGTTTCGTTAAAAACACATCAAATAGTAAAGACATTAGATTTTGAGAATGAGGGTAATATCGTCGGTGTAAATTGTAATGACCGTGCCATTGTGGTGGTAAGTCATATAATATGAAAAATTTTAAAGAATTCATAATTTGTCATCATCATCATCTTTAAAGTTATTTCTTGAATTTAGAGTCTCATAAATCCTGCAAGGCTTCAGGTTATATCACCTTTAACACTTGCACCACTATTCCCTTCACCATTGCAAGATGTTGCAATTCATCCATCCACGAAGTTTCCTGTATTTGCTTTAGGTCCACGGTTATTGGCCTATGCAACAACCAGTAATCCACCAGAAATTAATGGTAAAAAGGATGGCTTTACAATGGGTGATAATGAAGAAGTAGTTGGGTCAACTGGTAAATATCAAGAAGTTGCTAAAGGTGTCGCAAAAGAAGTCGTGAATGGTGTTAAACTTTTAGGTAAGTTTATATTTGTTTTATTTTTTATTTTTAATTCTATTATCTCAATTATTAATTTATTCGGTCTTGCATTTTTTTTTTTTTTTTAAAGGTGATTATGGATTCCAAACATTATCAGCATATTTTGCAAATTCGTCACCAAGCTCATCTGTTGCCAAACCACAATCCACAATGCCCATAAATATTAAAAATCATACTGGTGGTATAAGCCCTGGTTCACGTGGTTCTTTCACACCTCAGATTAGTCCATCAAATGGTTATTATTATAATTCAATGCCGGGAAGTGTGGCTAGTAATAGTAGTGGAGACAGTAGTAATGGTTTCGATTATGAAAAAGAGAATGGTGCTGTGGGTGCGGTATGCATTAATATCATTTGTTATGTTTACCTAGTGTTTACCATTTACATCAATTAATTTTTTATGAAAAAGAAAATATATCAAAACTCATTTATATTTAATTAATATTTAGATTATCATTCGTGATCTCGGTACCTCATTCAGTGTTCAAAAAAAACATTCTTCTGTTATTGCACATTTTTCTCCTCATACACATCATGTAGGATACATGTCATTTAGTCCATCGGGTACCTTTCTATTTTCAACTTCTGTTCAAGGACATCAATTTCATATATTTGAAATTCTTGGCAAACGACGTCAAGGAATTAGAAATAAGCGTTTAAAACATGTATACAAATTATCTAGAGGATATACTGATGCTATTGTTGGTGAGGGAGGTGTTGACTGGAGTAGAGATTCAAGATGGTGCGCAGTGGCGAGTGGTCGTGGTACAATCCACGTTTTTGCCATCAATCCGTACGGTGGTCCCGCTCATGTTCCTTCTCATATTAAAGGTTGGGTAAATAATGTAGATGAATCAGTAAGTTTTGAAATTTCTTTTAATTTCTATTTTTAAATGATTCTTTTTTAATCCCGAAATTTAATTTATTTTTATATATAATCTAGTATAATACTACTACACAATCTCCCGTGGTACGCATTAAACCTCGTACACCTTTACCACCAGATTCAATGGATATCTCACAAGTATCAAATATTCACCCTAATTCACATGAACATTATTCTTTCTCTCCACCAGAAAATAATTCATCCGTTAATGATCAATCACGTCGACCAAGTCAATTACATTACCATAGTAATCAAAATAATCATTATTCATATCATTTAAATGGTCATCCACATTCTACGTTTCCACATAATATTTCTTCTACATTCCCTGTACATTGCATAAATAAAATCCCAGGAATTTGCGTTAAATTCCTTCCATCTTGGTCCAATAGTTCAAAATCTGGATTGAATTCAAGTAATGGTCCATTAGTACCTGATTTACATGCAAAGAGGCAAGCCAAAAGAAGATCTTCACCTACCGCTACCGAAGGAATTTGTTCTACTGGTGGTGGTGTTAGTTCTTCTTCTAATAATTTGGGGACAAATAATCGCAGAAGAACCCAATCATGGTCACAAAATTCTCTTCGTAATACAGTTAATACTTCTGGAAATGATTGTCTTGATGTAGAACAAGATTATAAACAAGATGACATTGGTTACCAAGATATTTGGAGTTTTCATCCTGCCGGAATATTGACTTTACATCGAATATGGATAGAAGGAGTAGTAATAGGTGAACAATCATCTCGTCAAGAAGAAACAAATAATTTAATTTCTATAGCCGGCACTCCATTAGCTGGAAGTGCGGCAGCTGTTGCTAATGTTGGTAGAGTATTAGTAGGTGGTGCAGCTGGTATGGTTGGTGGAATTACTGGTTCTGTTAAAAAGGAAGTAGGTTCATTAGATATGGTAACTAATTATGAAGATGTTGCTGAATGGCAACTTATTCGTGGTAATTCTTGGAATGAAGTTAAAACTGTTATTGAATCACCTAAAGAAAATGGGGATAAAGAAAATTTAATTAAAAGGGATGGCAATCATAATTGGTTGGCTAATGCTGAAATTGAAACTCATACCAGTTCAAAAAATTCATTGCCTCCACCTTTATGGGCTACTCCTCAATTCACACTCCAGACATTTATGACTGGTTATAAAGATGCTTTAATTAACGGAACGGTTCCACGTTCAAAAAAGATTGAAATACGTAGAGATGTTGTAGAAAGAGTTGAATTAGTAGAAGAAGAAAAAGGGATTAATGGGTGGATAAATAATAGAGGAATCATTAAGGATCGTAATAACAGTAAAAACAGTAAAGCTGTTCTTGTACCAGCTGGTAAAGCTATTGGCAAAGGAATAGGAGACATGTCTGGTATGTGAACATTTAATAAGATTAAATAATTTTAATGTTTGTTTTCGCGAACTCTGTGTAATTCAATAAAATCTCTCTCTTTTTTTTTTTGTAGCAAATTTATCAACAGCTATGAGTACCAATCTTGGTTTTTCTCCTTCTAGTCCAACGCTTTCTGCAATCAGTACTAAATCTAACAATCGTATATCTAATATATCTAATGGTTTTACTAATGGTTCTACTAATGGATATTCACAATCTATAGCCAGTGATACAGGCATGCTCAATATTTACCATATATAATATTCAAAATTAATTTCATAATTATAATAATTTATAATGTTCTTATTTCTTTTCATTCTTCTTTCTTTTTATTCTCTTTCTTTTACAATAGCAATAACTCCTTTATCTTTTGAAGACGCTTACCATATTCATATTGCAAATAATATCCCAACTGCTTCCACTTCATCATTACCCCAATCATCTCTTTCTTCTTCATATGGTTCTTCAACAGTTTCAAGATCTCCCAAGCATAACCACAAAACTAGCATTCCTATTACTTTTTCTCCACTTTCTTCTTCTGCCGTCACCACCACCACAACCACAACCAATGATAATTCATTTATCCAACCCTCTCTACCATGTGCTCGATCAGTTTCGTCATCTTCCTTAATTTCCGAGAACACTTATTGTGATGAAATTGATTTTAATAAAAGTGAAGCACATGGTACAGACGATATTAGCGAGGATGGAAATTTCTTCTTTTCACCTGATGGTGACAATGAAGTGGAATTACCTAGTGACAGTGTGGTAGAATTGCTTCGAGGTGGTAATGATAAACATGGATGGATTTGATTTTTTTTTTTTTTTAAAAAAAAAAAAGACTTTTATAATGACATTTAATTTTTTTTTTTTAAGATTTTACGAAACAAGACTACGCAAATTTTTCGTAGTTAACACTTTGACTTAGTATATTAATTGAAATTAATTTTATACACATTTTGTTATATAAAATTATTGAGACCTTTTTTTGTATCTATATTATTTCTTTTTGCTATTATTTTTTTTGGGTCACTTTTATTTAAAAAAAAACCCTTTAAAATTTTTTTGTACTATAATATACTCATTAGTTGGTGAGCTCTTTGGTGCTCTTTTATGGAATTTTTTTGTAAATATATATGATCGATCATTCTATTTCATAGTATTGTTAATTAGTAATTGATTTTTTTTTGTTTTATTTCATAGAAAATTTTATTAAAAAAAATATATAATCATGAAAAATCATGAATAATAGATTGAATAAGAATTTTTAAAGTTGAATATTTAATTTTGCATTTATAAATTTTATTAGTAACATATTCAAAAATAATAAATAAAAATATAAATAATATAAATAATATAAATAAAAATGTAGATAAATCTATACACTAAAGAATTAGGGAAATGAATAATATAGAAATAAATGGAAGGAAAATTAAGAGAGTTGAGAGTACAATGGACAGTTCTCCTTTTCCAAGGAGAATATTTTATCATTATATTATTATATTTTTTATACTCAAATTAAATAAAATGACAATTTGACAAATTCATAATTTGGGAATTTAAAATATCACGTGTTCAATTATACTTTATTTATTATTCACTTTTATAGACAAGTTGTTATATAATAATGGTACCAAAAAAAAGATGTTAAATTGATTTTAGATGGTAGGTTCTGATGGTTTAATCTCTCTCTTTTCTAATACTCTATCAACCAAACCAAATTCCTTTGCTTCATCTGCAGTCATAAAATAATCTCTTTCCACTGCTTTTTCTAATAATAAAATAATAGATAATTAATATAGATCATACCCATCAAATATATAATATTATCTATTAATAAAACTTACCAATCTCATCCAAAGTGTGCTTTTTAGTATGTTTTTGATAGATTTTATTCAGTCTTTCTCTTACCCTTAATATTTCTTTTGCATGAATAGCAATATCACTTGCTTGACCTGAAGCACCTCCAATTGGTTGATGAATCATTATACTTGAATGTGGTAACGCGTAACGTTTACCTGGTTCACCTGTAAAAACGAAAGAAAATTTAAAATTTTTTGAATATATAAAAATAGGTAATAAAATTATAAAATTACCAGCTGCTAAAAGTAATGAACCCATCGAACATGCTTGTCCATTACAAAGAGTTGATACTGGTGATTGAATATACTTAGATAAATAAAGAATTTTTTTTTAATAAAAATATAAATATAAATAAATTCCAACACATTTTTTTATTATCTTGAAATTTTTTTTTTCTCACTTGCATCTATTTTCGAATAAAAAAAAAAAAAGTAATCATAATTTAACAATTACAATTTTAATAATTAATAATAATTTTAAGTCACCAAATTGAAAAAAAAAAAGATATATACTTACAGTATCATAGATAGCCATTCCAGCAGTAACACTTCCACCTGGACTATTAACATATAAACTAATTGGTTTTTCGGGATTTTCAGCTTCTAGAAATAATAATTGGGCTACTACTACCGCTGCTACGCTATCTTCTATCTTTTAAATAAAAATATTTTAAATAATTTATTTGTAGAATATTCCCTATAAAAAATAAATTACTTACGTGACCATTTAAGCAGACAATCCTTTCTTTTAAAAGTCTAGAAAATATATCATAAGAACGTTCTCCTCTTGACTAGATTTTAAAATAACATATATAAAGATCTTTATTTTCGTTCAAGAAATACTAGATAAAAATGATCCTTACCGTTTGTTCGACTACAAATGGTATCAAAGCTTGAGCTTTAGGAGAAAAAGAAGAATGCCTTGTTATTAAATTTCTCTTTACGTTGATTATAGAAGATCTTGTCAAATTTCCTATAATTTGACGCGCTGCTTTTCTTGTAGTAGTCATCATTTTTTTTTTTTTGAGATAAAATATAACGTGACCTGATTTTTCGAAAAAAATAAAAAAGAATAATAATAGATGCAAATCTTCAAATATTTCAGATTGAATAATATTTCAATACAAGTATCATTATTTTATTTATTTAAAACTTGCAATAACAATAAGTGACTGATAATAAGAAAATTTTGTCTGAAATTCAGAAAACTAAATCTACGAAATAATCGAAATAATCGAAATATTCATTTTATTATTATTTCTCAATATACAATAATTATGAAATTTTAATCACTTATGATCTCAATTTTTTGTATTCTTAAACTTGTCTCAAGGATTTCGGCCTCGGAAATTTTCTGTAAAAGAGAATTACATTCATTTAATTCTTGAATTTCTTCCTTGATATTGATATAAAGTTTGTAAATCAAATTGGCAATATTATGTATAGTTGATGACTCTTTTTCCCAATTTTGTAATGTCTCATCCAAAGAATTCGAACATTTATTAATCTCTTCTGTTAAATGTTTAAATTCTCCTGTTAATATATAAGCAATTGGCATGGCAGTAGTAGTACTTGCCAAGGCAGTTACAAATGCGATATAACGCGTTTTAAAATGTTCTAAATGTTGATTAATCTGTAACAATAAATTTGCTTGTGATTTCAACGTTATATCTAACTCTATTATTTCTTTCTCTAAAGTAAATTTTCGACATAAGGTTGACATTTCATTTTGTTTCTTCATAAGCAATTCCCAAGCATCCTTCAATTGTGTCTCAACAGTTTGTTTTTGAAAATCGAATGCATGTTCAGCTTTAGCATTCAAAAAACACCATTGCATTAATCGCGAATTTAACATTATCAATTCGTCATCTAAACTTATTGTCGATTGATTATTTCCACTTTTATTTAATCCAGAAGGTTTATTGTATGGTCTTTTGGAAATAAAAGGGTTAGATTTAATTATGATTTCCCTTTTCTTTACTTCATGATTCTCTATAGATTTTATTTCAACATTTTCATTCACATTGTTGATATTATTGTTATTACTATTAGTATTGAGGTTTTGTAGATATCGTGAAGAAACTTCACGAGTTTTTTTCTTCTTATACATTTGAAAAGAATCGATTTGGTGGTTACGCGTTTTATAGATTTTATAGTTTTTATACAGTACTTTTTGTGCAACTACGTCATATGTTTTATGACTTAATTAACAGTTAAGCAAACTTGATCTTATGATATTTTAAGCAAATAAAAATTGACATTTAAAATTTTTTTATACAATAAATTAACAAACCCTACTTATCACTTCTATATATATTGTTTGGGGTCCTACTTTGTTATAAGTGTGATATTATATACTAGTCAAATACAAAAGAATCACTGTAGCAAATGGTAATTCCTATACTATAGATCAGCTAAAAATCAGTAACAATCAACTGTTCTATTGCATGTAATATATGGAAATAAAAAAAATATCTAAAATATTTTACTGTTGGAAATCTCAAAAACTAATACAAAAAATTACTATGATACTAATAAAATATGTGTAAAATAATATAAAGAATAATTTTTATTAGTACATCAAATATTCTTAAAATAAACAGTTTTTGAGATTACATAATATTTATAAATTTTAATCAATTCAACTTTCAAGTTTAAAAATTATTGACCTTAACCTGATTCCAAATTAAATTACACAAATCAACTTGGATCTATTCAATTTGTTAAAAGTACTAGTTATGACTAGAGTTATTAAGTTCAATTTTTTTTTTGTTTCAGCAAGGTCTTGCTCCAGATTTATTAATTAAAAAAAGAGAAAGTCTCTTATATTACATTATATAATAAAGATACATAACTTATTCTAATACTATGAAGAAAAACTGAGACTCAAACTAACTCTAAAGAGACATGCCTGCAACCTACCACCTGGAATTATTAAGTTCAAATTAAGTCAAACTGAATTGAACTGAACTAATGAAGCTAAACTGGTTTGATTTAAAGATTTCAAGCTGACCAAATTACGATTTAGCTTGAGTCACTTCAAACTAATTAAAAGTTGATAAAACCAATGGAATCAAATTATATCACATGTAATCTATATATAAAACTTTTTATTTTATAAATAAATATTAAAAATGATATTAAGTAATCTCAAAGGTAAGAATAGTATATATTTTTTTGTAAAAAGCTCAAATCTAAATTATCAAATTTGAAAGAACAATTAGTAGTTGAATTTTGAATAGATAAAAAATTTTAAAACAACAATTAATTATTCAATTTTTAATTATATAGATTTTTTTTTTAATATAATATGCAATTAATTTCTATCTTTGAAATTTTTTAATATCATTTTTGATGTTTACTTATTTTTTTTTAATCATTGAAACTAAGGAAGAATTGGTGTAATATGAATTGAGTTAGGAATTTAGTCAATTGAGCTCAGGAATTAGTTCTGATACAATTAGATGCAATAGTTAAATGTTAATGCAAAGGTTAAATGTTGATGCAAAGGCTAAATAAATTGATTATTACATTAGGAAATTTTTAAAATTGAATATATCCAAATATATTTGAACTATATTAATCCAGATATACAGTGGTGTTCAAAAAAAATGACAATTTTTTAAAAAAATGATCAACAAGTGTAACTATTCCGATTTTGGCCA